>CAEFZX010030501.1:0-33158 GCA_903066825.1 Alfaro cultratus | reverse complement strand
TGGCTGATAGGCCGGAGCGGCGCTTGGCTGCGAGGGCCGCCCGAGGCTGCTTGCAGCTTTAATTTTTTTTTTTTTTTTTCCACTTAATTCCAAGGACTAATTTCTGAGTTCCTCTGTTGCATAATGTGCCTTCGCTCCTCTTGACTAAACTGAGACCGAATGCTCTGATATGCTTTTGGGATTTATTTTATATTATGTTGTATGTTTTTGTGTCTTGTATTGAGCTGTCTGGGAGTTTGTAATTTCCTGTGCTGAAAAATAAAGATCTGTGCTTGTTTGTTGAAAGTAAAGAGCTCCCTACCCGCTTTTATGCTTCTTCTAAATCTCATATATTGATTGTGCTGCACCCAAGCGTCACCCTTGTTTTTTTTTTTTGCTTTTTTTTTTCTCCCTGTCGCCAAATCTCACAGTTGGAGTGTGTCGGTGTTTCTGATTAAATGCGTGTTGGGAGAATAATTATCTGCTTCCCACATGAATAACACACAAAGTGCTCACCAAAGGTGTTGAGATTTTCACTGCATCATAATCTTAAGGAGAGCAGATATTTAAAAATTTAGGACAACTTCTTTCATAACAAAAAATGAGAAGCGTTAGCGTGTTCATGAGTCTGTTGAAACGACAACAGAGGCAAAGACAAAGTCAGGCACAGGGCCAGAACAATGTTTGCAGTTTCTGTGAGATTGAGGTAAATTAACAGAGTTAAATTTGCCATAGAAACTGTTTCTCACATGCCATATTGACATGAAATTCTTAAACATGCCACCAAAATAGCATATCGTAATCTTTGTAGATCATCCAGAGACCTATGTCATCATACTTTTATGCCTTCAGCTCACCTCAAAGGTTTTCTACAGGATTTAGATCTTGAGAGATAGGTTTAGTATCTAGTGAGCAATTTCTGCATTGATTTGGCCATATTTCTTGGATAGTTTTACTACATTTGACGCTTCCAACAGAAAGATTTAAATTTAAGACACCCTGATATTTCAGAAAAAACATGATGCCTTTCAGTCTGAGAGGATTCTGAGGGGCTTTGGAACAGAAACAGGCCCTCAGTATCACAGAGCCTCTACTGTTCTTAACAATAGACGTATGGTGCATTTGTCCATGTTTCATTCTTTATTTCATGTCAAACTTGCATGGAGTGGAATGGAAATAGACAAATTAAATCTCAAATCTTTTTTTTTTTTTTTTTTGGAAGCTCAGGGATTTCTTGTTGTCAGGATTTAATAGTATTATTTTTTAATGTGTCCCAAAGCAGATTTCTCAAATTGCACAGCTGCCTCTCACCCCAGAGGCAGGTCAACCAAAGACATGGAAACCCAATATCTGCTTTTGTGTTGCTGCTATTTTTAAGTTCCCTCTACTTCTCTTGCCAAAATAGGACTACAGCTGAAAATTACACTGAAATCATATTTTTTTTAAAAGTCAGGGAATTGAGTTTGTTTCCTGATCTTGGCACAGTAAATGATAGATGTTTATTAGACATCTCAAAACTTAACTTGGACATCTGCTGATAAATGTTCACTTTTAGCCCAATTTTATCTTTTATTAATTTATTCATTACTTTCTAAATCTTATGAGAATAAGTAGTTACAGAACAGCTTGAACAGTGATTTCCTCACTGTTTTCAATGAGGAAATCAATAACTTTCTGCATCTCGTGTGGCAATCAGATTCAGGGCAGGAAGTGGTTGCTATAATCTAATGTCCTAAATTTTCCCACAGCCACATTAATGACTAATTATAAAACAAGGAAGTTTATATTGTCACCATGCACAGTGAAGAGGGAGGAAGGGAGGAAAATGAAAATCTTCAAAGCTTTGTTTAAAAATGCAAGCAAAGTTTTCATTTTTGAGAAAGGAAGGAAGTGACTGCAGAGGGAAGCTGCAGCCAAACATCAGGCCTAACACAAGGCTGGAGAACACTGACCTCATCTTCTGTCCCTCCTCATATCACTCCATGCTGCATCTGTTATGACATCATCTACACCTGCTGTGCTGTTCACCTTTAGCTGGGCCCACCACACAGCACCGCAGTGCTCATTATCAGCCTCTCTCTGCACTCCCCTGCCATACACACCTTGGGTTCTCACCAGCTGTGTGTGTTTGTGAATGCATCTAAATTAAATTCATTCAGATAGACAGTAATGAGGCCAGGTGATTATCTGAGCCGATAGTGGGAGAACATCAGTCTTTATTTGGGTTTGACCTGATTAAACCGGCTGAAGAGTTGGGGCATGATCACAACACTGCAGTGGAAAGATTGTTGTTGGTTTTTTTGTGTTCTTTCTGGTGATTGTGTTTGGCTGAAACCAAATCTGAGAGGTTTATAATAAAACACATTGACGCTGCTTGTTAGGACCTGTGACATCAGCATGTGAACTCTTCAAGGTGAGATGTTTTTGATTTTAAGATAAAAGACGCCCACAAACGAGAGAAGTGACTTGCAGAGTTGAGTCACATCTTATTCACAGAATTTCTGGCGCCGCGTCATCTCCTGTGCAGTTCCTAAATTGCTTTTTTTTTTTGTTTTTTTGTATGTCTCTCTCCCTTAGCTCACAAAAAGTGCCCTCTGCCGATAGACTGTGCCCAGCAGAGACGCCACCACTGCCACCCACCATCGTCTGACTGCGGCTCCTGCCTCTCCCCGTTTCGGGAGGACGACGAAGGACGCTGTGTGCCGAAGATGCACCATAAAAATGGTATGAACAGAAAACATCAGACACCGTTCACTTACACACACTGCATTCAAGTATCTTGTAATAATAATATAATAAAAACAATGATAGATATTAATAATTATTTTCATTGCTAATTTTATAATTATCGTTATGGTTATTATTATTATTATTATTATAGCACTGTTCTTTTTCGAATTAAAAACAAAAACAAAACAATTGATCCCAAAGGGAAATTTAATATTTTTTTTAATATACTAATTAATGAGATTATTAATTATTTGTCACCCCAAAGTGCAGACCAGTGTCTGTTAAGCTGAAACTAACAGTCACAATGGTTTTTAACATACTTACAGTCAGATATGTTGAAACAATTTGGAGACATTTTTTGTCATTGTAACAAAATATTAATGTAATACATATGAAACTTTATGCCCTAACCTGTGTGAGGTTACGCTACTGCAATAAAAGCTGAACTCATTTTAAGACTATGTACACACCTTTATCAGTAGAGCAACAGATGTGGCCAATGATGCATTTATACTAAACAAGTGAGGATGTTTTAGAGTCTCTGAGGCTCACTGTCTCGGTCAAAGATACTTGAGTATGTAGCAGCAGTGGGACTCAAGCAGTTTATTGTCCAAATGAAAACCAGTTCTCTATAAAGCTCAGCCATGGCCTCTCTGTGCCTTTTTAATCATTTAAGCATCTATCAATTCAATTCAGCTGCACTTGCTTCTTTGTTCATCTGTCATTTCATCTGTGTTATTGGTTGGTTTTTTTTGTTTTTTTTTGCTCTTCTTTCATTTCTCCCATTTATGCCTCTCCCAGCTACAGAGCATTTTCAGCTTTAATCCTGCTTTGCCCCTGCTGTGTTTGCAGCACACACACGTATATATGCACCGCCCCCGCACTGGCAGCCTTAATCACTGCAATAACATGTTTCTCTCTCTCTTTTGCCCTTCATCTTCATCCCTGAATTTAATATCCCTCAATAAAACAGCCAGGCAGTGGAAAGAAGTCTCATTTTTCTGATTTCTATAATAGTTTGTGCTGCGTTCAAAGCAAAAACTGAAAGAGAGGAGACATTTCAAAATATTAAAGTAAAGTGGTTTGCCTCAATATAAAGAATATACATTTGTCATTGGGGGTGTTGAACCTCTGCATGGTTAATGAATTGGATGGGAGTTAGCAGTAGGAGATGATCCAGGAGAAACTTGACTCAACTAATTGCGAAGCATCAGATAAAAAAAGAAAAGAAAGAAAAATGTTTTGTTGAGCAGGAGAAAAGTTCCTGTCATGCAGAGGATGAGAGGATTTTTTTTGTGTAGCACTATGAGTTTGTGTGTGTGGTATGACTCTGGTACATCATGCAGACGTTTAAGCTGCATAGTGGTTACATAAAGCCTTTGGAGACTACCGAACACTCTGATCCGCTCGGGAGAGTGACTCTTATTTTCACACTCGCCTCTCAGACCCACGAAGTTTTGTTCTGAACAGATGAAATCCTCGATGTTTCCTTTAATTACTCAGATTCGCACAAAATTATGTGTATTTGCTTCGTCAGAGGCATCGTACGCCTTTCAACGCATCAACAGACAATGAAGAGCTTCAGGCCAGACGCCGGTGTGGTATAGTTAGGCAGCTTTACTCACTGCATGGAAAATGTCACATTGGCGCTAACGTTCATGCCAGATGATTGAAAAAATAAATCACAAAATTGAAACTTTGTTGCTTAGTTTGTGCAGCAGTGGGTGGTGGTAATTAAAGAGCTGTGTTTCTGATCCAGGATGCTTCTGCCATCATTTTAGTTGAGCGCCACCCAGATTTAAAGTTTGTTTCACAGTTTATCAGGCTGCTTTCAGCGAGTTTTATTGTTAGGAATCTGTAACGTCTGTCGTCATTCTGCTCTAAATTTCTCAGAATTAGAAAGAATTTGTAAAACAGTTTATTTCTGATTCATGGACTGTTTCATTTAACATTAAACACTTAATTCAGTTTTTTATCCAGCACCAATTAACAAGGCCTGCTTTACAAGCAGGCAAACGGCTCCAATTCAATGTGCTCAGGAATTGTCCTTGAGCGCATTTATTCATACACAGATATAAACACTTCTATTTTCTGAATTAAGCTGTGCAAAAGGGCTTTTTCTTGACACTAAGCTGAAGTAAATAATTTTCTGTTCCACAGCCTGTTCTCTAGTGAATGTCTTTAATGTAATGTTTGTGTGTGATGATCAGATTCTACTAGTTTAGATCAGTTCTACCTTTCCTGAGAAGCCAAATGAAAATGCATAAAACAAGTTCTGTTTTATTCATGTTTTGGGATTCTGTCCTTTGAGAAGATAAACAAATGGGGTGAAAAGAATACAATTAATTTTTTGGTCCGTCAGTGGCAGGGTGAGAGGCATGGATTGCCAGTATAGATACTCATACTGTAAAACAATAAATGCACCAAATATTCACAGTTCACAAAAAAATATTTCATGTAATCAGCTGATGGATGTAGAGCATGCACAGTAAGGGAACAGGTAGGCAGAACTGCCATTTTAAGCAGGAGCTGCCTGTGTTTGTCATGGAGGCGTTCACTGCCATTAGTAAACAGATAATATGCCTCAAAGCCATGTCTTCTGGTTAAAAGCACAAACAGAGTGACAGAAGAGCCATTCTCTAAAAGCAGCTGTATTACGTACATGGTGAAGGCAGGGCGCGAACAAAGTGGGTTTCTGGTCTTTACAGAGTAGCTTTTGTGTCCTTTCTAGCTTTTATCTCCATCATCCAGTTTGTTTCCCCTTTCATGTTGTTATCTGTCAGCGTCTGGCAACTGTTGGACTAACATGCAATTGCCGTAAACATCCAGCTGCAGTTTGGTAACAGAAGATCAGAAAAATGCCTAAATGAAAAGTCCTTGTACAATTTTATTGTACCAAAAATATTAAAGTCGTTGTTTTATCCTCTCAATGATTTGGTTACATGGATTTCAGCTTGAAAAGACTCTTATTTCGCATATTGGGTTGATATTTTATTATCTTCACTAATCTACTAATTAAATCTGAGCTTCTTTATTCTAAATTTACCATTGATCATCACATGTGATCAGTTTGAACTTTTTAATTTACACTTTGGCACAGTTGGGAATTACAGCTGCTAACATTTTTAGCAGGAGTTATATAAAAAGAAAGGTGCAAAGTGTATTTCATTAGCACCTGCTAAAGACAATTATCTCCTTGCTTAAAGTAAAAAAGTGAATGAAAGTTACAAAATTGTAATGGTTATTAGCATTTGACAATATTTATACAATATTTGCTTGTTTTTGGGTTTTAAACATTATTTAAGTGATGGATGTGTATTTTTGATTTCATTTAGTTTGTCTAGCATTCCTTAGTATTTTTGTAGATACGATTGACATTAAGATTTGGAATCGATCAAGATTAATACAGTGGAAAAATGTGATTTGAAGTATGAAAAAATTAAAATCATCTATTCAAGTTCTGGATAGATGAATGGATCAAGTTAAATATGTAATTTTGACATTAAACCTCCGTAGGAACCCTTGGTTTTTCTACAAAGGTGTATTATTTTTGCAAAGCAGAAGTTGAAAGGCAGGTGAGGAGCTGTGCACTCAGCTGTGACTATCTTTATCCGGCTTTTGGGACACCAACTCAGATATACGGCACTCTGTCCAGCCAAGAAGGAAATTTCATTATATAGTTCTCCTCTCTTTGGTTCTGATACCAAAACACATTAAGTTGTAATTGCATGTCCGCTTTCTTTTTACTCAATGGTTTGTAGAGATTTTCTATAGACTCACTGGACAATAGAGGTACATCTAAAAACTTAGCATAGAAAAGTTAATTTATTTCAGTAAGTCAGTTCAAAAATGTAATGTATGTAGATAGACATATAAGTCATATTTATCAACCTGAAGAGAAATAATCGACTCAAATATGTAATGGCATGTGAAATAAATCTTTATAATTTTTAAATATTATTGATTACTCTAAATCAAATTGAAACATCAATCTGTAGTATATATCTTTAGTTGGATCATCAAATAGTCCTAATTAAAAGTAAAAAAAAAAAACCTCCATGTTGATTGTTGTTCTCTGATTGCCCGCCAGGTGGCAGCAGAACATTATTGCGGTAATTAGCTGGTTACTTTAAAAAAAAATAAATTCTAATGACTTACTCCATATCAAGATCAACATTTTAAACCTTTATTTATTTATTTATTTATTTATTTAAATTTAGCGCAATATTTGTTCGACTTTCAAATGTTCTACATTTTTGGAAAAGGACTATACATGTATAAAGAAATTAGGCTTAATTGATGGCATGGTAACTGAAAGAGGTGCACAGTTTCAACCTTATTGAACAGAATTAATCAGTGATAAACCAGAGATATTCCTGTGTTTTCTTTTTTATTTGAATCAGTATATGTATCTGTTCAGCTTTGGAGCAAAATATTGCCAAAAACAAATTTTAAAGCAGTCATTATGGTTGAACAATTTTGTTTGAAATATTGTTAATGTTAGAATTACAGATGCACCAATCTAATCTGCCATAAATCAGAAGATCCCAGTTTTGACTTTTTTAAGCTTATGAATATTACACCCAATAACATCTGGATAGTTTTGCCGCTCCTTAGTTTTCTTCACTCACTATCAAATAATCTCTAGCACATCTCTTTGTTTTTTGTTTTTTTTTGTCCTATTGTCCTTTGGAAAAATACAATTTGGTCCAAATCAGAAATCGGTTTGGGGCAGAAAAGATAGATCAATGCACAATCTAATCATGCATTGATTAGGTTATGCAAGTTGCAAATCTTGATACTTCTTAACAGGAAGAAGTGAAAAGGTAATGGATGTGTGTATGGTTTTTGGTGGAGCAGGAAATGTGAGTGTTTTTTAAGTGGGAAAAGACAACAGCGTTCATGTGTGTGACACACAATCCCTGTTGAGATGTTTAGTGTCTGTTTGTTGTACCAACCTGCCCCCCTGTGTGGTTCCCAAGAGGTTATGGGTCATTATCAGGCCAGTGACAAAACTCTCCTTCTATAAGGAGAGCTGTGTATGCTTACACACAGCCCGAACTTTTATAGGTGACTTCTCTGCAAAGCACTCTTTTTTTCAGCAACAAATGTGTCCTCTCTGCGTCGCCTCTTTATATTTGGAGCTGTATGCAGCTAGCACACAGGCACAGTTGGCGTGCTCAGCCACCTGCAAAGTGCAGATGGCACATCTCGCCTCCACAGGCACCTGCCATGCAGTGCACTAAATGGCCATTAGTGGAGGGAGGTGAGGAAAAAACAAAGCAGGCAGTGAAAGTGCTGCTATGTCATATCATACACATTAACTCAGCCAGATGGCCAGCCTTCTGGAGTGAAAGTGACACTGTAATCGCCACCATAATTTAGGTGGACACTTATTTTGAAAGAGTTACTGGTCACCACTGTTATTTTTTTTTATTTGATAATTATAATCAACAAAAGAGCGAAAAGACAGGATGTTTTTATTTTAAAATCCACTTTAAGTTTACGTGTTTCCTCGGCGTCTTTGTCAGTGCTAATAATAAATACACGTGAGGCTTTATGGAGGGAAATAACTCTTTGATGACCTCCATTACCAGCAGGCTTTGGAGTCTATTGTGAGTGCAAGAGGACAGGCCCGGTGAGGCCGAGGTTTGGCTGATTGCTCCGGGGACACCCCCCGCCCCTGGTCCCCTGCGGTGCTCCTTCCCCTGGCCACACACACACTGTGGACCCCGGTCGCCCTGGAGCCCGGGGCTGTCCCATTGGAATGCGGTTCGCTGTCTGGCGCAAAGGGCTGTTAACAACAGTTTAGTATTGTCTGGCTTTTTTTAACCAGCTCCTCAAACAAACAACACATATAGGCACACTCCTTGTCTGTCATTATACACGCAAGATGCTGAAAACACCTGTGCATTCATGTACGCATGAACCCAAACGTGTGTCTTTCCTGAGTGTCTCTTTTACCTAAAGTCACTGCGATAATGTAAAGATGGTTTATATCTTCAATGTCTGTTTAGAAAGTCTTTGCTTTATATTGTTTAGCTAATAAAATGTCACTCATGTTGCTTGTAATATTTTAAGAACAGATTCAAAATGTTGGTTTTTTTGGGGGGGGGGGTTTAACGAAGAAACACTTATTTGGCAAAACAAATCAAGTAGATGAGTACATGTCAATTTACCAAAGTAAAATGGGAGAAGGATGGAACATTTTAAGACAAATATTTTTAAAAAATACTCATATCTAAATAAAAATTTTATAAATGGATGAATTTCCAGTATCAATGGCTATGAGCCACCATAAATAAATAAAACCACAGCCCCTGGTATAATCGGCTCAAAACAGCCATAAATAAAAGACATAGCTAAATATAATTAGAAATAAATTAATGTATGAACAATATTTAGATATATTTTTGGTTTAGCTGCTTTATAAAGGCTTAATAAAATTTACTTTTTGTTTTCCCTGTTTTTACTGTGATCTTATTTTTGGAGATTGTTTTAACACAAAATGCACTTGTTTTTATCTTCTAGCTAAATCGTAGTTTGTGAGCAAACTATACTTTTTTTTTTACTTAAATTCTGAAAATGTTCTTATGTATCTCTGATATGGATCCCTGATACTGATCCATTCTGATATAAGACGCAGAGCTTGGACAAGATATCAGAACCTCTTGATTTTTCTGGCTTATTTGAAGTTCTGTACTAATAATTTAGTTATTTTGTTATACTGATTTCTGGGGGGGGGGAGAGCAGTAAATCTGAGAAAATGGCAAGACATTTTTTTTCGTTTCTTTCTTTAGTTTAAATTGTATTTCTAAATTTAAATTAAATACAGAAAGCATTAACAGGAATTTATTGTTACAGGAAACTAAAGCAAGAGTGAGACAGTTTCCCACTTACAGTGAATGCTTCATAATTCAAAAGTAAATTAGAAAGTAAATAAAGATTAGAAAGGTGGGTTTCCTCCACTGCTGGGAGGAATATGTGGTATTTTCCACTGGGATTCGAAACTGCTGGAGGGATCTAGGGTCCCAAACCCAAACGTATAAATGAGTTTGAGCCATTTATGAGTCGGTCATGTTATAATTGACCTCAGCGGTCAAAAATATGTTTCCAAAGACAAAAACAATATATACATGCATGTATATATATTAATCTCATGAGTTCTATCAAATGTAAAGATTTCATTATAAAGCTTTTTAAGTTTGAAGAAGCATGAAAGTTATTTATGAACATAACTAAAACTTGAAATGTTTTTTGTTGGTTAGGCAAAGTGAGAACCTTCACTGATTTGGACGAAGAAATAGATTTCCTTCACTCAATCATAGAAAAACAGGAAGTGTCGAAGATAAAAACAACAAAAGATCAACCCCAAAAAACTGGTAAGAAATCAGCCACAAATTCAGCAAGGTGACATTTATATTATAATTGCTGGAATTCATCTAAATCTTTGTCTGACCTTCCAGGTTCCATTTCCTCTCCGGCGGATCTTAAGGACAGCAGGAAAGGGGCATCTGAACAAAAATCCCAGAATAAGAACCGACTGTCGGGGGAAATCCCACGTAGCACCACGGCAGCTCCGATACCCACGAGCGCCGCCGTTCCCAACACGTCAACCCCGCATCCCAGGTTCACCGCAGCTGATGACCGAGCCGGCCCTTTAGTTGTGCCCCATCACAAAAATGACACCATCATTGTCAGTGAGTGTTTAACTCTTTTTATTAGCAGATATTGTTAGGACTTAAATCATACGGATCTCTAATGAAGCAAAAATACCCTTCATACAGTAGATATTAAATCTTAACCAAATCTCTCTGTTATGACCAGAACTGTTAAAGAATTTTAAAAAAAAATTATCCATATAAAGAGTATCTCATCTAACATTTTATCAGAATTTTAAATTCCATTTTATAAATGCTTAATAAATTATTTTCTTTTTTGTGTTCATTTTTCTGCAGTCATAATCTCGCTGTGTGTTATTGTGGGCACCGTGTGTGTGATCCTGGCTTCTGTCTGTTACGTCAAGTGAGTATAAAGAAAGGCAAAAACTATGCAATGTTATTTCTCCAGCTGGAAGCAAAGTGTTTGGTTGAATTCCTTGTGAACTAGTGACTCTTTTGGACAGTTTTTATTCCAGAGCCAAATGATGATAGAACATAAAGCTTCACTGATTTTTTTTTTTTTCTCCTCAGAATTCCACATTTCTAATTACATGAAACATTTGATTAGTTTCTTGTCATTTTAATTATTATTTTATCATGGAAGGCATAAAGCTGGATAACAATAAACATTTGAAAAGCTCTAACCTGACATATATTGTAAGTTTGTGTACATAAAAGCAGACTGACTGATTTTACCCCTTTGTATTTAATGAAGCACAACTATTTATCCACGGTCAGCCAAACACAATTGGTTCTTTTGGCCCATTCATTGGCATTGCAGAATTATATTTATTAAACTTCCTTTTTGAGTGTATTAAGCTTAGAAATCTGCCTTTGAATAGTACCCATATTTATGAGGAAATCTGAAATAGAATTTCTTGTTTTCAGCAGATAGATTTGTTGTATGATTTAGGATATTTAGTGACATCTGCAGGTAGTTGTGTGTACTGCATCCACAGTTGATCAAATTCCACAAAATGTTATTCTGAGATTTAAATTCTTCCACCTAAATACGACACACTGGCATGTTGAATGTATTTATTAATCAGAATGAGAAATCATTTTTATGTGCACTGACTAAAGACAGCTTTTTAAGCATGGCTATTCTTTATTTTAGTTGCCACTTTCTCTCAGACTGTATTGAAATGTATGCTTGAAAAAAAAAAATCATGTCTTAACACTTAATCCTGACTGAAATACAAACCATAAGGAGTTTAAAATGTATCAAAAATTCAGACTTTAGAAATCTTCATAACTTGAGGGAAAGTATGAGAACATTGTGCCTAAATTGATCCTAAAGTTGATCATGACTCCCCCTGCAGGCTGCGCACAGAATCACGTCTTGCTGAGAAGGTGGACTACCCTGCTTTCAGAGGACCGAGCGTTCCTCCAACTCCAGCCAACGGTTCATCAGTAAGTCCCCATCACCTCTTTTTTTTTTTTTTCCTCTTTACCCTTATTTTGCAAAAACAAGATGTACAACACGACCACCCCACTCTACGCATCCAGATTTCAGTTGCTAACATCATTCACACCTCTCTCTCTCTGTTTTGCCCCCATAAGACGCTTGATAAGACGCTGGCTGAAAACGCTCAGATGTATCACTATCAGCACCAGAAACAACAGATGCTGTCAATAGGAAGGTACGTTTCCTGTCTCTGTCTCCACACAGCCTTTTGTGGTGTTTTTTTTCCCATAACTTAAAATCTCCATTTCTCCATCAGTCACAAGCCCGAACAGAAAGGGCTCGACGCTGAGGCCACATCGGACGAAGAAGAAGTGGGAGGCGGCTTCACAGTGTACGAGTGTCCTGGACTCGCCCCGGTGAGCACGCAAACACCTGAACACCTTCAAATGATTTCTGATTGGATGTTTTATTGAAATGCTTATCATCTTTTTTCCCAGACTGGAGAGATGGAAGTTAAAAATCCTCTGTTTGATGATTCAACTCCGGATTATCAGGGGATTCCTAAGTGAACACTCATGCGCACCCAAAAAATTTCTCTGGAAGAAAGCTCCTATTTTCTCTCTGCCTGCATGGAAATCAAGAATGATGTTGTGGAAATGATTGTTTTCTCATCCGCCTTTTTAACACATAGGCCCCACTATGGCTTTTTAATGCTACAAATATGTAATGGGTTCCCTGTTAATTTATTCCTGTCAATGTTGTAGAGAAACTCTATCTTTTATAATTTAATTTTTGTTGATTTAAGTCGGAAGTCAAGCTAGTGTTAGTGTTTTGTTCTGTTCAGTGTTTAATTCTGAGTCAATGTCTTTATTCTTTCTTTATTTTTGCAGCTATTTCCAAAGAATACCATAACAGATGATATATATCTATATGTGTATATATATATCACACATATACATAGGAATATTCTACTAAATCAGATACCCTCTAATTTTGTTTTAACAGATTTCAGATCAGTTTTCTGTAAAAATGCATCATAAAATGGTCATTGAACTGTAACTGCTGGTGTTGCTCGTGTATTTTCCTGTCCTGTAGGCTGCACATGAAGATTTTGAGATGATAAAGTATAGATATTAAAGTCATATAGGTGAAAATGAAGTACTTAATGCTGTCTTGCATGGTTTGACTGTATTGTTTTAGTCATGGCGAAGCTTCGATGGATCGTTCTGCCCCCGTGTGTGCGTCATTTTGCTGACGGAGGGGGAAAAGTGACTTTCTGAGCACTTAAAGGAAATCTGAGACGACCTGTACCTCTAGATGTTTTACTGGCAATCATAATGATCCTGTAGTGTCCCTCTTTCCAATCTTTGGGCTCAAACTATCCCTGTGCTGCAAAATGTACATACAAAGAGTGAGATTGTTCACTTTTTATAGATATTTGTACATGCATACTAAAGATTGAAAATTAAACTTTTTACCACATGTGGAGGAAAAAGTGAGGTTTTCATTTTGTGCTTGCCATAGTTTTCATACAGTGTCCCTATGCAGTCTGGAAAAGTTTGGAATTTTGCGTCAGTGTTTTCCAGGTCTGGATAAGTGTGGGAAAATATCTTTTATTTCCTTCCTTCCTTTTGTCATCCCATCCTCCTATATTTACATTTTTTCTTGCTCATATATGTACTTATACTTTCCTTGTCCTTCTTTCATTCAATTCTTTTCTTTCTATCCTTTTTGTATAGTTCCTTACTGTTCCTTCCCTAATTATTTTACTCTATATTTAAAAATGAATACAACTGAAAACTCTTCAGTTTAATCTGAAATGTTTGTAAAACATGGAGTAGCCCTCCATTTAAGCACTTGTAGAAAAACATGGGTAAAAGATGCAACAAATAACAGATATAGATATATTCAAACATGGTTGATTAAATCACTCAAAATGAAAAAGTTGTTAGTTTGCAGTTAAAATCCCAGTTTTAATATAAACATAACTGTATGGTTTGATTGCCTTAAAATGTGTTACTCTAGTAGTTTCCATGACTAGTAGAGATTTGTAAAAAGTAACTTTTTATTACATTTGTATAATTTCACAATCAGAGATTCATAAAATTACAGCCTGTTTATTTTTGATGAAGTCATGCTAATGCCACATTTATTGGCACTCCTGATATTCCTATAAAAATCAAATATCTAAAACTTTTTACTTTGAGTCTTTAGAGGTTAGAAGAGTTTTTAGAAATTTCCATTTGAAAATCTATTACATTCTGTTTACCTTTTGAATAAATATATTTTACAACTGCCAACAGGCTTAGTGTGTGGCTATATTGACTCTTCTTCCCACGGCTGGGAAGGAGGGTAAAAATAATCTTCAACCCCCACTGTTAGAGGACTACAGCAAAGACAGCCATTTTCAAAAAATATTTCCTACATTACCAGACACTGAATTAAAAAAGAAAAGCTGAACCGGACAAACGGAAAGCTTCCAACACAGATTTATCTTGCATTTCATTCTGCGTCAAATTCTGCAGTTTTTGTCGCACCATTACTGCATAAATGATAACACTTAGAAACAAGTGTGGGAGCAACATATTAAAAAAGAGACCCTACAAATTCCTCTTATTTTATTTCATTGTGAAGTTGTATGTTGATGGGGAGGGGATGGGTCAGTCTCCCTTCCCCATTGAGCCACATGCCAAGGGCCATTTAAAGCCTTTGTGCTGGTGGACAGTAGAAGGAAGGCGGCCCACTGACTCTCGATGAAAACCTGGGTGGGGTGGAGGTGGGGGGCTTGTGAAGGTGGGTGTCAAAGGCAGGAGGATCGTTAGGGAGGAAAATCAAAAAGCCGTCAGGCCTGTTTGTGGGGGATGACTGTGCTGCTCAACAGGAGGGACAGGAATCCAAGTGTTGGTATTTTATCAGATCAGGAGCAAAATGAAAGCTGGAATCTTTGTCACAATTCCTGCATTTACTACCTGGAATTGCAAGAATGACAGGAAATGTAATCTTTTGATGTGCTTTTTAGGTAATCTTCACCTAAATTAGACATTTTAGCTGTTGGTAATCATTATTTTTGAAGTAATGTCCGGAAACAAGACAGCTTAAACTACGTGGGCCCATAGAAGAGCCAATTAAGTATCAGTAAAGAGCATTGAAAAAGATGAATGACGTGAAGGCAACTAAGTGAAGTAAAGTTAAATCAAACTTCCTGTTTGCTTGAGGTATCATATTGGTAAAATTTAAAACAGAAACTTTTTCTCAGACAAACTGAGAAAGAGAGTTGGACATCCTCTTGATCCTGCATTAATATAAGAAACTTGTTATAGGAACTTTTAGACGGGTTTCCCTTGTTGGGAATTTTACAGCGGCAGTCTTATCAAAAAGGCACAGCTGAATCTCAAAATTCATAAAATGATCAGGGATGAGGTTTATCTGCAGCACAGGGAGGTCATCACACTTGGTAACTCAATAAAAAGGGAGCAGGAGATGAACTAGATCAATACATTTCTTGTCACCATGCTTCCTTTTCATCACTCACTTTCCCCTTTCTTCTACGGCCTGGATCAGTCCTGTAAGCTGAGGTCACCTAAAACACACATTTAAACACAAGATCTGAGACATCTGTGGGGGTTTCTGGCTAAATACTCACCCTCCCCACCTCACTGTACCGAGCCATTCAGCAGTTGGTCCCCTTCCCCCCTCTTTTGGACTCCCTGAGATGAGGGCTCTGTAGACCCCCTTTCTCTCCCTTTCAAACCCAGCCTGAAGTCTGCTATCTCTCTTGCTGTTTGTCTTTTGCATGACAATTATCCTCCCAAGTCCATGGCCCAGGACAATGCTTGTAAGGATGGAGTTTGATGTCTTTTAGGCCATTGACTCTGTGGCTGTGGTATCTCTGTAAGACCACAGCCTAGCCATGAGCAGTGCTCATGCTCTAGTCATGAGCACTGATATCAGAAAATTCAGCATGTCGCTAATTGAATGCTGCAGATATATGAGATTGGGGGAAAAGAAAACCATTTTGCATGTTTTTTAATATTGGTTTGCAAATAAGACCTGTAAATTTGGCAGACATTTGTATTCATCCCAAACTGTGTAAACCCTTTGAGGAAGACCTTTTTGCTCCAGTTACAGCTGCACTCTTTTGAAACATGTCTCTACCAACTTTACATATTTAAAGACTTAAAATTGTAACCATTACTGGCTCAAACCCAGAGTGGATGGAGAGAATCTGTCAACATCTATTTTAACATTCATATAAATATGTTGTGATTGAAGCCATTCCACTGAGTTTATGATTGTTATCCAAGGCCTGAACCCCATTTTAAAATCTGCAGACTCAAATCTGCCTTTGACACGTCTTACTATCAACCTTGAAGAAAAAGATGTTCTTTCCGCAAGATGCTGCCATCACCACGTTATTGAAGTTCATTCATTTTTTGTCTCTGTGCACCACCTGGGTCCGTAAACCAGTTTGAGGACTCTCCCACCCAAACATACAAGATCGAAAATAACTTCATGTATTTTCATGTAGCTGAGGATAATTGAAAGGGGGTGGTTTTGAACCAACATTACAGGACAGACGTAGAAGGAAATCTCCTTGAGGCTGCACCTTGAGGCAGTCTTAGCTATAAAATTCCAAATGCCTAAATAAAGGAGTTGAAAATAAGGACACGAGGACCAAAAAGCAGACAGTGAAGGAAAATTTTAAAACAGTCTCTTGCATTGATCAGAATGGGAGAGACATCTAAATACCAGTAATAAAAGCAAATGAGGTGGATTAGCAGTGTTTACCAAAAACTGATGGTGTCATTAAAGATTTGTAGCTGTGAAATATTGTCTATGCTGCCCAGAAGTTGTGTGATTAACATGTCATGACAGTCATAAGAATTTCATACAGGAAGCGTCTCCAGACTGACAGACTGCTACCAAGATCTGAAGGTAATTGGATATTAGTTATGACGACATTTCATTTTCCTTTGGGATTAAAAAATATATTTTTGAATTGAATTAAGTTGAATTGAATAATGTGGTGGCTCAAATCAAACCACAATATTGCAGTAGAATGGCCTAGTCAAAGACCATACCTAAGTTCAAATATTTTTCTGCCTAAGCTCAAGCTATTTTGCAAAGTAAACCATAAAATGGAAAAAATAAAAGAAATGAAACAAAAAAAATACAGCAACTCTGGTAGACACAGACCCAAATAGAACTGTAACTGAAGCAAAGGGTAATTCTACAAAGTGTGAATCTGCAGCTAAGATTTGTTTTAGCACTGTTTCATCTTCTTTCTACTTCACCATGATGCACTGCTTTGGATTAGTCTGACATAGAATGCTATTTGTGTGCAAAGAGCTTCATTTGGGGGGGGTGAACAAAAGTTTAAGTTTTTTTTTTTCTTCTTAATTTGTTAGCACTGTTTCATTTGGACTTTCAGATTCCACAGCCACACATCACTTCTTTAAAAGCCACAGTGAAACGACATGCGTCAAGGTCCAGACTCACGTCACCAGGAGACATTCCGGACAGTGAGGTTATTCAGCTGTAGACAGCTTGGTTCTCAGACCAGTTTTGGACCTTTAGGCCAAATAACACTGATACCACGTACAGAACCAGGGCGAAACTGCTGGCTGGAGTTTGTTTCAGATGACAGAGGGTGTATGTGTGTGTGTGTGTGTGAGTATGTGTGTGTGTGTGTGAGTATGTGTGTGTGTGTGAGACAGAAAGCGCGCGCGCGAGAGAGGTGATCGGTGTGGGGTGGAATCAAAGGGTTGAGACTTATTGTTCTAATGTGAAAAGGAGCTAATGGTCGACCATCGCAACTCGGGATCTGAAATCCACGGGGTGCCCCGGGGCCACGAAGCACAATGGCACCCCCTCTCCCTCCCCGCAGTGCGTCTTCCTGCCGCAATCTGCGGCCAATGACTCGCGCTGGGGGGAGCACCATCTGCAGCGATGGTCCGGCCATCCAGACCCCTGACTGAGCACCAATCCAAGGTGAATAAGACCTCACCTGAATGAACAATCCGTCCATTGGCCTACCACATTCCCAACGCAACGACTAAAATATCGACTGTAGTTTAAGGGAAATATAAAGCCTTCAAAATTGAGACTATTTTTGAAGGCTTAATAACTATTGCAATAGTTATTCCTATTGCAATAACTAAAAAACTATTGCAATTTTAAATGCAAATTCCTACTGCAGTTTGCATAAAATACATGCATAAAAATTATTCATCCAATTTAAAACAAACTTAACAAAACAACATCCTCCTAAATTAATGGCCTATGGATTTATTTTATTTTATTTTTTTGCCAAAAGTTATTTTTCTTTTCATCTTTTTGAAAGAAAGAGGTGGAGATTGTTGTTTTCTTTTTCTTCTTTCTTTCTTTCTTTTTTTTTTTTTTTTTCCAAAATCATTTTTGGCAAACATAGGTCTTAGACCATTATTTCAGGAGGTTGAAATGTGTTTCATGGGCCGCAGCTTTGAATGTTAACATCCTACTTACAATGTCACCAAAATGTGCCACTGTTTGCTTCTAATTAAATATGTCCCGCCTAATTAAGTTAACATGTTTGATAACTGTTCCAGATTAGGCCCACGGGGTTATCTTTTTTTTTTAATGGATTAATGCGGAGTAAAGCGAAGTATTTTCACAAGGATTATAATATCAAAGCCATCTCCTTAAGAAGGCATAATTTAAACAAATGTAACTTTATAATTCATTAATGAGGAGAACAGAATGGTGTTACAGTATGTAGTGGAGGTGACCCTACTTAGCATTGTAAATACGCCTATTTTCCCCTGTTTTCGGCTGCATCAATTGTTTCACCCGAGTACATCTTAGACTTGCTTCAGTTTTGCAAAATTTGCGAAGATTCTGTGGAAAACGAGCCCCAAAGTTGTGTCAAAAGACACGCCCACTTCTCTACGGAAGAATCAAGGTCATTCACGAATTTTCCATCAGCTGTGCGTAATTGTCTACACCAGCCAATGGGCGCACAGATAGGCCGATCTCCAGCTGCCGCAGCTGTGGTTAGGAAAACCTGTGGAGCCACCGCAAGGAATGAACATTTCAGCTGAGAAGTGGTTGTGAAGAGGGTCTAATGGAGGAGGCCAAACAGTGACGACAGTGCTATCGTTCAGGAAACTGATGCCTTCTTAAATTTTTTCCGTCGTCTTAGATTTTTTTTTTTTTTTTTTTTTTTTTTACATTAAATCAGATGGGTAGCTTTTATTCGAGCTATTTCTAACTTTTTGAAAATTATTTATAGAATTTGAGAGTTTCTTGTAAGCAAGATTTTACACTTTCAGGAAGATGTCTGACAGATCGCAGACCCCGGAGATCCAAAGTCGACCTTATGACTTCAGTCGGGCTGGCGCTTGCAACACTCAGGTTTTGGGTCAGGAAGGCATGGGCAACTCTTGTTTCCAGCTTCCTCATGGGGTTTTGCCCGACCCGAGTCTGCTTTACTGCAAGCCGGCCTACGGAGGGCTCACACCCGCACCCACCCAGACGTTTCTCCCGTTTCCACCCGTCGCCAGTGACTACAGAGGATCCGATCTGCAGGCTGGGGACTTTGGGCAACCAAAGCATTGGTATCCCTTCGCTGCACCCGAGAACACTGGCCAGGTACCCAGTGTGATTGCGGCCACCCAGCCAACAAACGTGAGTCCCCCGATAGCCGAGACTCGGGAGCAAATCAGATTACCCGAGATCAAGACTGAGAAGGACACTGGATATGATTATCCGATCGAAATGAAGGTTCAACAGTATCCGATTCCTGCGCCTTCCACAAGCATGGCCCATGGAGTCTTCTACCCACCGACTTGGAACCCCTCCTTCTGGCCCGGGATCACTCACATCACCCAACCAGGAAGCAATAACCAAAATCCCTCAGCCTCCTCGACATCGTCCCCGTCAATGTCCCCTTCACCCCCAAGCAATGGGATCCAGGGGAACGCGTTTTTCAGCGCAAACGCAAACCAGGTTCCTTCAGAGCCCCAGGCACAGAACGCGGCTCCCAACACGCGGAGTAGCGGGTCTTCAAGTGGGGGTTGCAGCGACTCTGAAGAGGTAAGTTAAGAAGCGCCATAACTCTCTTTTTAATTTAAAATCCAAAATAAAGTTTTACTCAGACCAATGCAATCTAAAAATGTCCCTGTTCTCAGGAGAACCTCACCACTGAGGAACTGGAGCAATTTGCCAAAGAGTTGAAACACAAACGGATTACTTTGGGGTTCACTCAGGCAGATGTTGGCCTAGCTCTTGGTAACCTTTATGGTAGGCTTCCATGATTTGTTTTTCTCCAGAATTTAATTACTGTATAAATGCATGTTTGTCTTTGAAAAGTTCTGTCAAATCTGAATGCTGAGTTTTTGGAGTCTGACAAACTTCATGTCTTAGTCAATGTTACAATTGCTTCAGAAACTCAAAACTTTACTAGAAAAAAAAGCTAAATTTGTCTTTGTCAACGTAGGCAAAATGTTCAGCCAGACAACCATTTGCCGCTTTGAGGCTCTGCAGCTGAGCTTCAAGAACATGTGCAAGCTGAAGCCCCTTCTGCAGCGATGGCTGGATGAGGCAGAAACTTCGGAAAATCCTCAGGAGGTAAGTACAGCTTGCAACATCTGCCAACTAGTTTGCAAGAAAACAAAAGCTGCATCCATGGCTTGATGGAGCTGGTCTTTTCAGGCCTACAGTAGTTAAATGTCCTGCTGAGCAAACATGAATCAAAGCCATCTGCTCTTGTGATGCGCCACCTAGTGGGAAACCCATCTGGTTAGTGATCACATGAATCCTGAAGTAGGCCGCATGGGTTTCCAGTCGAAGTCTAGTCCTGGAGAGCTGCTGTCCTTTTTTGTTTTAGGTGCATTGGTGAAGGGATGTATCATAAAGTTGCTCTTAAGGACTGGACTTGGGCACTCCTGGAGTAAAAAATCTTACCGGTTTTAATTTTTCCAGTACAGCTATAATCAGCAGTCTTATATTTTTATTTTATTTTATTTTTTTTCAGATGTACAAGATTGAGCGAGTGTTTGTCGACACCAGAAAGAGAAAGCGGAGGACCAGTCTGGAGGGAGCTGTGCGCTCTGCGTTAGAGGCCTACTTTATCAAATGTCCCAAGCCCAACACTCAAGAAATAACACAAATCTCAGATGATCTGGGCCTGGAAAGAGATGTAAGTGTATAAAAATGTTAGGAATCTTTAATTCATGTTTTCTAGAGTTGGCAGGTTGTATATTGATTGTTTGCTGTGGCAGGTGGTGCGTGTTTGGTTCTGCAATCGAAGACAGAAGGGGAAGCGTCTGGCCCTGCCGCTGGACGAGGAGTGTGAAGGCCAGTACTATGAGCAGAGCCCTTCACCATTGAACATGGCCCCTACCCCAATCCAAGGCCAAGCCTACCCATCCTCCAGCTACACTGGAGCACCTCCTCCAACCCTCTACATGCCCCCACTTCACCGACCGGATGTTCTGAAACATGCTCTGCACCCTGGACTGGTTGGTCACCTGACTGGTTAAACTGGTGGGTAGTCTCCCAACCAGACCACAGTTTTTCCTCAAGCATCCATCTACACCCAACCTGAGCTGAAAATGGGATCTGATTCCAGTTGACTTGATGTGAAACAAGGCAAATATCAAGTGGAAGAGGGCTGTTTCTTTTTGACTATATATATATATATATATATAAAAAAAGACAATAAGCCTTAATCAGCATTTGTAAATCGGTGCCTTTCTTTTCTTGCCTTGTGGATATTTCAAACTTTCAGTGTTTTGCAGATTTGTACTTTGTTTTCTGATATGGAGGTAAAGTTATAAGGTTAGACTTTTAATACTGCTGAACCCCAGAGTAGGCTTGACCACAAATTATTCAGTCATGTCTATTTGTGCAATACTTTATTGGAAACCAAAATCTGTTGGTAAGATTAAATTTTGATTATTTTTTTTTATTTGCACAAACTTGTAATCATCACTATTGCCATAAAAAATGGGTTTATGGTTGCATGCATTGTAATTTAAAATCAAGAAGATTTTAGAAGTGAAAATGGGAAAGTGTTCATCAGTATTTGCTGCTAAAATTTGTTTTACAAGTTTCTTATTGCAATTTCTTTGTGATTTTTAGAGTTCTGTATGCTGTGGTTTGACATCCAGTTCAAGTTTTTGTTTTTTTTTCCTTCAGCTGAAACATTTAAAGAAAATGTTCTTTATGTAAACCATGTGCATCAAATCCTTAAGTGCTGTTAAATTATGACCACGCTAAAGTAAAGTCTGATTTGCTTTGAATCTTAATTCCCTTTGTTTCGTGTTGACCTGAAGATCTGACATCAGTGCATCTGTAACGTTCACTCTAGCTGTTAGCTGTTTAATGTGAAATTACTAAAATTGACAAAGAATTCTAATATATTGGTTGATAATCATCTGAAAACACCTCCCAAGAAATTTACATGTGCTTAAAAGTCAAGCTGCTGTTTTTATTTTATTTCATTTTATTTTTAATGTTTGAACATGCAATGAATGGTCTTTTACTTCCAGTAAATCTTTTCTGATATCAAAAACCTGTTTCGTTTTGTTACTTAAGAAAATCCTTTAATGTATATTAAAAGGGGGAAAAAAAAGAAATTTCAAGCAGCTTCCTACATACTTGCATGGAAGTAAATTTGGGGTGATGGTTAAATGGGTTTTAAAGACTGGTCTTGTTTTTTTGGCTTGGATTCCAATTGGTAAAGGTTTTGAACTGTGGTGTGCTTTTTTTCTTTATTTAAATTTTTTTTAATGCCATGCATCCACAGATAATTTTTCTGATACCAAGGTCAAGTTATGAGGCTGAAGGGGTATTGCATATTTGTGCAATACTTTATCAAAAACTGAAAGCTGTTGGCAACATGACATTTTTTTTCTTTTCCTTTTATTTTTTTGCACAAACTTAATCTTAAGTAGCTTAAGAGGAAGTATCTGTAATGCATCAGAATAATTACAATTTATTTCAAAGCTGTGCTTTTTTAAGATGTTGAAAAATTAAATTAATTGCAAAATCCACTTCGTAATGAGCTGTGCTTTTATAAATACAAAAGTAAATGTTTTTCTTAAGTTAAAAACAGACTTGGAAAATCTACACTTGTACTACAGTCATAATTGTGATGCCAAAGATTTAACATGCACAATTTTTTTCTTGGGTTTTAATAATGTGAGATCCATTCAACAAACAAATCATGTAAAATGACCACTAAAGTAAATATCTATATACAACACATTTTCTTTTCTGTGGATACTAATAGATAAACCATTTAAAAGGAACTTCCACATACTAGGTTGCACTTACACTGGCAACCTAGTGTAAGTGCAAAAATATGTTTTCAAACAGATGACCAGAACTTTATTTTAACTTGAAAATGCAATTATCAGTTAAAACAAATTGCTAATTTGTAGTATTTTGATTTTATGTTGGTAGAAAATATTTAACCTTTTGTCCATTAAAGTGCACATCATGCATCATTAGCTGTGTTCTCTGACTTTAATGTAATTTTTTCTTTTACAAAAAAAGGACGATGGGTGTTGATGAACATGTACTGTATGCCAAAATTAGCAAACAGGCTTTTTTTTTTGCATTTGCATCCACAGATCAGACTCAAACGATGGCTAAGAAACAAAATTCAAGTTTAACATGATTTCGTCCAGTTTAGCAGGTGCAAGATGTAAAGTCTTTTAAAATTAAATGGACACACTTGAATGCTCAATTTCTTTTTAAATGTAGATTTTAGTATTCTTGAGTACTGAGGCAATGATGGAAGGAAAAATTCTTTCATATACATTTTTAAGGCTTCTTTGAAAGAATATTCTATTGGTTTTGCTGTTAGGTTTGCAGTTGACAAACTGGTGAAACAGTACTCGATATGAAAGTAGAACAATCATGGAGTGGATAAACATTCTGGCTACATTTTCTGAAAAGTATCTGAAAAAGAAACTACAGAAAGCAAGTTCCTTGTTCCTTGTGGTAAAGTCACAGTGTTTGCAGAAACTAAGAAAGACCACAAGCCATGACATTCTGTCTGCTCTGGTTACCATGTCATTTCTATCTATATAAAACTAAATGCTCAGTGGTGATCATTAAATAAATACAATTATTAATGCAATCTGTTAGGAAAACTTTTGAAATTAGTTTACCATTTATATTTTCAGTACCTGCAATCAAGTTCATTTCATTTAGTTTGCTGCTGTACAAAAATCTGTGAGAGACATGGTAGATGGAGGGTCTAACCACATTATTCTGAGAACTTGATGTTTTCGCACTAGTCAATGTCTAGATTGGTTTTGTTCTTCCGTTTTAGTTGTTGAAATACTTTTTACAGGAAATGTGAAAAGTATTGAAATACTGTCTGGAAACAGTATGCAAACTGATGCAGTTTTTGAGGAGTCCAAATGATTCAACATCCATTAGTAATGTAAATTGAATAAACATTAATCCCATTTGGTGCTGTTCTTAAACTTACCTGTCTCTGTTAATAATCCAACCATTTACAGAGTCATCGCTGGGCTATAATAACACCAGAGTGAATAACTGTCTTGGCCATTATTTGTATAGCATCACTTCTAATAACCAGACTCTGTGATTATATTTAGGCTTTTCTATTTCTTGCCTGATTAACTAAAAGCCTCTTCTTGCATAGCAATGTAGCCGATGATGAAAAATGTGTGCAAACTTCTTTTGTTTGTTAGTGAATTATTGGTGATGTTTAGTTAATTTTTTTTTTTTTTTTAATTTCTAAAAAGTGTAAGATGGCAAAGTTAATTTGTTCACCCCTAAAACAGTGTAAAACACAACAGATTTCCTGAACTCCCTACATATCTATCTATTTATAACTATAGCTAGATAGATAGATAGCTAGATAGATAGATCTCAGTTTATTGTGACTCAGTTGTGGGTTGACAATAACAAAGAATAACAAAGATTGAAGAAAAAAGAAACTTATGACCCAAATATTTGTTCAGTCCCAACTGACAAACAACAGAAATAACAAATAAAAATTCATGGTCTATATTCTTTCTTGTCCCAGTCCTCTAGATCTGAATAAACTTTGTGCTGAGGTAAACTGTTGTACTGTAAACATATCTTGCACAGCCTTTCCCTCCAGTCTCCATGAACTTTCACCTTCCAGTGTTTTTTCCAGTTAAAATATTCCTCATATCGCTTCCTGTCCTCTGCAAGTCTTTGAAGATACTTTCCCAGTTCTTGTACTAATGAAAACTCATCGACATGGATAAAAGAATGTTCTGGAGCCACAGCTTTGTAGTCACCTATTGGGGGTCCTAGTACAACGGGTACAGCCCCTCCTTTGTAAGCATTCTGCCACAGCTTCTCAGTCACATAATCTTTTGCCAGAGAGTTCTCAAAAGCCAAGTAAAAGTAGCAGCGAGAGATTGTTGGTAAGAGGTCTTCAGAGGAGAGCGGCATTTTATTCCAACGTCCATAAACCTTCACAGGAACCGTGGCACTGAGCTCTTTGTAGACTTGGGTTCTTCTGTGGTGGTCCATGTAGTTGCTGACCACCCAGCAGACCAAAGAGGTCTTGTTTATATGGCTGTCCTCCACGATGTTGCTTTCAGTCTCCAAAGGTAGCAGCTCACCATAGGGTATAGTCACATCAGCGTCTCTCCTGTAGGAAATGGTCATGTTGAAGATATTTGCAAACTTCTTCAAGTTTCCGTTGTGATTAGGAGGCTCCAGTGACATCCAGGCCCATCTCTGGCCTTGTGGACGTGGGAGTTCGGTCGGAAGCTGCTGGCTTCTCTGTATCAGTTCTCTGTTGTGGAACACAACAACATGAGCTGAGGGGAAAAAGGAGCGCTGATCCACCAGTGTACAGTTTGGTATTTTGTATAGATCCCAGCACACATTTCCCTTTAGGGTTAACGTGTTGCCAAAAGGCCAGTACCAGATGAGGATGATCACATTCCCACTGCCTCTTAAATAACTGAAGTAGGAGAATTGAACTCCTTTTTGGAATCCACAATACAAGACAAGAAGCAAAGCCACAATGGTGCAGAAGATGATGCCATTCTTGATGGATCTGACCTCCATCTTTTTAGCATGGTCACTTTTCTGTTCTGAAAAACAATACCAGGTTTAGATCAGAAGTGTAGTCTGCCATACATCTTGCACTTTAAGAAAAATATTATCTAATTATAACCACAAACTAAGATGCTTTTGGCAGAATCAGAGACAAACACAAACTATTTAATAATTTGGAAGTACAAGAAAAAGCACAAATGCTTTTCAAAAATTTTTAAATTTAAAAATCTGAACTATGCTATCAGTATTTGTATTCAGCATTTCTGATTTAGTATTTAGTACTTTTTTCTTTACTTATTATTACTCTTATTATTTTAACATTATACATATATTTTTCTTGTATTATTTTTCTTTTTTTTCTTTTCATCAACTTATTTTGTTATCATTTTTTATAGCAGTTTGGTGCAGTTTTTTTAAAGTGCTATATACATAAATTTGACATTGACTTCATATTTCATTCACTTCATGATACTCTATTCCTAAAAAAATAGAGTATTTTATTCCTTCTTCAGGAACATATCTGGAGTTTTGCTTAGATTTTTTCGTGAATGTTTGAGAAATCCTTAAAAGTGCATTTCCACTGGCACGTTGGTTCAGTTGTACCACAAATAGTAACTTTTTCCTTTATATGGTCTGTTACTCAGCATTATGTACAGGATGTGAGCACACAGCAGCTGTAGTCACCTCTCCGCTGGTGTTTGCAGCGACACTCAGCAATGGAAACCATCAGGGTTCTGGTTCTGATGGACTCAAGTCCAGATATTTCATTTTTTCTTATAGAGATTCTTTGCTGGCCCAAGTATAATGACAAAGACTCAGATCTGCTGATTATTTCACTATAAATGTAATTACATTGTGACACTTAATGTTTTTAAATGTGGAACCTTTTGGCTTTAGGTAATGTCAAAAGATGTAAACCGATAGTCACACCTGAAATATATACATGCATACACACACACACACACACACACACACACACGCACACACACACACACACACACACACACACACACACACACACACACACTCACACACACACACACACACACACACACACACACACTCAAATATATATATATATATGCAAAATGAATTTAATTCACCAGTCTGTCCAGCTAACTACAATATAATATACATAAACATGAAACCTAGAGAAGGTTTACATTTGAATTAAATTCATAATTTTTACCACTATTATTTGGCTCCTGTCTAACCACTGCAAACCACTGCAGAAAAGCAGTAGTTAGAATATATGTTCAAAAGACCCTAAATGACTCTAATGGTAAAAACAGAAATATGCGTAAGCTATGTGAAAAGTGAGACCTCATAAATGACTCCTACCTGTGTGGATTGTTGATTTCTCATCTTATGAAGATCCTTTCACCTTTAGACGGTGTAAGAAAAGAGCTAAGCTGATGAGGGCAGTAGTTGTAGTTGGTGAAGCAGGAAATGAGTCACAACCAGACACAAACCTAAGCCAGAGGAGTAAATTGTCCTAAACGTTTAGAAAATGTCCTGCATGAGACACTTCCACATAGCTCAAAAGTTTTCTGTATGTCTGTGAATGAGTTTTACCATATGCTTAAACAAGCTAAGTCTAATCACTGTTCTATTCTTACTGATACACATGTGAAAGAGTTGCTTCTAGAAGCTATAACAAAGTACAGTAGTTCTCAAATTTTCCCTTCTGTGCACCATACAGGTCCGTTTACCAGTTCTGGTACCTGACCAAGACCCCCTCAGTGTTATTAAGAAGAAGAGAGTACTCAGAAATGGATTTGATTAAGGCTTCTGCATGAGTCTTTAATAAATGTGTGTCAATATCTTTATCATGTTTGACTTCTGAGCTTTTGGGATCTTCAATCTCATTGATACATCTCTCTTTCTCTCTGTGCCTCAGTCTGCGTTATTTTTTTCTTACTCAAAATTATGCAGATCTTCATTTATAGGATATGGTAGAATAGGAAAGAAAGAAAAGCTTTGTAATTATTGATCTGCTATTTACAAAGATCTTATTAAAGGTATTTGTAACAACTTTTTGATTTTTAATCTAAACATTATTCACAGTTATTTCAAGGGACTTGCACTCTCCCTTACCATTTGCATTCTCTCGAGATAAGACGTTTTGGCTTTTCTTTGTCTGTGTAACCATATTTTATAATTGAGTAAACTTCAATCTATCAGTAGACTGTCTAGATTTTAAGTATTTCTCGAGCCTCTAAACTTTAACATGTTTATTCAGTTTTCATCTTACTATTGTAGTTTGTTCCTCTTTTTAGGTCTATGCTTCCCCCTGCAGGCAAAGATGATCACTGCTTTAAATTTATTGATAATTCACAATTGACATCTATTGAGCGACAATGCATTAGTATTAACATTGAGGTTAACTTACACACAATTGGACATTGCACAGTGATCTTGTGAACCCTGTGTCTTTGTTCTTCCACTTCATATTTATTCACCCGACTTGTGTCTGTCAAAATAAAACTCCAATAAAACACCTTGAAGTTTTTGGTTATAATGTGAAACCATTTCAAAACAGCTCTTACACATGGCCAGGTGAAATGAATTGGATTCAAACGGCTGAAGTAAGATTCCTTGGTAGGGCTTCCATTGGAGATGGAAGGTAACAGAGGGTGAGGAGCTCTGTTATCTTTTTGGAATCCTTGAAGTGATGGGAAGCCCACCGTTTTCCGGAGGTCACAAAGCACCTCTCGACTTTGTGCATCCATGGATTTCAATAGACGTTCCAGCTAGACCAGCAAAATGGAGAGAAGAAAAACCTCCTGACTGCCTGTCCTTGCCTGCTACAACATTTAACTACTGTAAGTAAAACAAGGGTTATGAATATAGTAGAAACTTATGATATTGTGAGCTAAAATGTGCATGAAAATAAATGCTTATCTTTTTAAATAGTAGATCGTAACAAGTTTTCAGTTGATTTTACATCTGGTTTGCTTAGTCTCAATAAAAGTTTTCAATAAAGCAGCAAATGAATAGAAACAGAAGAAGCCCTTGACTTCAAGTCGATTAGCTCCACCTACTGGTGGAAAAAGAGATAGTAGTTTCTAACGTCTTTGGCCACATCACCAAGACTGTATCCTAATATATATTTGTTCTCTTTTTATATACAGTACCTTCTTCTAAACAGCACAACATTATTATTATTATTATTATTATTATTATTATTATTATTATTATTATTATTATTATTATTATTATTATTATTATTTTAGTTATTTTCCTCACTCAACACAAATTCTGGTCAACCACACCATGACTTTTGCAGAAACGGGTTTCAACACTTTAAAAAAATAAAGAAACATATCAGCAAGACAAAAAAAAATAAAAAATCACCTTCAGCATTGAGCGACTTGGAGCCTCATTATCATGAGTAAAAACACATGTACTGGAGAGCCAAAGTGCCACACAACATATGAATTGTTAGTTAATAATTTATGTGCATAATTGCAAATTAATTTAGTAAGTACATAAAAAAATATGTGTGGTTTCAGTCAATTAACTTTGCTAATAATTAAATTAACAATTAAAATGAAACTAAACAAGCCCACATTTTAAATCATATGTGTAAAATTCATCCGTCCGTCCACTATCCTATTATACCTGGTGGAGTTGCGAGGGGTCCTGGTGCCTCTCTCCAGAGGCGGGGTAAACCCTGGACAGGTTGCAGGGCATGTGCAGCAAAATTCATTATTTTAAATTGGACTGGAAACCACATCCAATATTTTATTATCTCCTTCATTTTCATGGTCCCTGAGCAGCAATGTGTCATAAAATATTACTGTAGCTTGTCAAAAATAGCAAATAAAATCTGGCAACTAAGACAATATTACCTGAAAAGTAAGTTTATAGTGTGTTGAAATTATTAAACTAGGATTGTGAACAATATGAAAAAGCATATATGTTTTATAAGTTTAATAAATATTTATGAATATTTCTTTAGTCAGTTATCTATACATTTGCTTTGCGTTAATTAATATCTAATTTAAATAATTAATGAATGCTTAATTTTATTCATCAAATTATGGTTTTACGAACTTCAACACTTCTATATGTTTTTGTATCAGGACAGATAAATATGCCAGTATTCTGCTGAAAATGTCCATTTTCACGTGTGAAGCCCTCTGATTCTGGTGGTTACGTAAAGTTAGCTGCTACGCCCCTTTTCATGCCAGCTGCATTCAAAACAAAACAGTCTGCGCTGGTTTCATTCTTCATCAGTGGTGCTTTTATGCACAACTCTGAAGATGCTTTAAATTCTCTTTTTACAGTTGTACTTATTGTTAAAGGCGTCCTCACTTTGGTGTTGTCATTGTGAATGTTTAGTTAGTAAATTGACTTCTGCTTTGTGTGAGCAACTGTTCTGTTTTATAATTTAGTTTTACTTCCATGTTTACGACAGTGGTGTAATTCTTTAGGCTTTCACATCATTTATTCTAGTCAGGCGGTGTAAGGCCCGGATCAGCTTAAGGGTTGAAAAATAGATGCTTGTCTATCTTGGGTGTGGTTTGCCTTTGCTTACTGTTTGTTGTTGTCTTATTTTAGCTTCAGTCAAGTTGCAGTTTCCGCTCTCTTTCCTGGTACCTCTTTGGTGTCACTATAACTCCTTCTTGAAGAAATTAATATGTTTTCATTTAGCATATTGTAATTTGAACTAATTTGGGACATCAAAATGAGTGAAACTGCTACAATAGTTAGTAAAGTTATAGCATGACTAGAGCTTTAGCTTTTCAGCAAAATGGTTTTATTGTTAGTTCCCACTAACCAACTAATATCTGCTTTGAATTACCCATTTTATGCATAATGCAGCTACTAAATTTATTAAAAATTACCTTTTTCATTTCTCTCACATTTAGAAATAATTATGGCAATCCTGACAAACCTAGAATCTAGAGGGTTTTTAAAATCCAATTCAATGTCAGACACTAACAACAACAAAAAAAGAGTTAATGTTTTATACAATATGTGAACATACAAATATTCACATACTGGAAAGGTGCTGGACTAAGAGAAAATGATTTACGTTGAAAGGCTGCAAAGTTTTAGGTTGCTTGATATCTGAGGGAGTAAAATTGTGCATTGAAGTTTAAATCTACAGAGTTAAATTCAGCCACAGAGTTTTTAAAGGTTATCAATTAATCTAATACTTGCTAACATATTATTACAAATTAAACATATTAATATATTCAACTTCAAAGGATTAATATGAACATAGAAAATTTATTTTGTAAATATATGAAGAAACATAGCTGCAGGTTGTAGGCCATAGCAGCTTCTGCTGCTTTCATTAGTAAGCAACCCAAGGCTGTAACCTCCAGTATTATTACTTAAGATTTTAATGTCTTTACTTGTGGAAAGCATTGAAAGTTGTAGCTGTAAGCTCAGCAAGTACGGTAAGCTGAATTAACACAGACACTCATCTTTTTTTTCTTGGTTCTATATTTAACAGGAGAAGCTGCGATGTGATCAGATCACAAGTATCTCATGTTCTCTCTGTCACACGACTCTGGCAGTTCAATTCTGCTTGTACCAGTAGACACAAAACATACATGAAGTCACATCATCGGTAACACATCCAAACTTTTAGAATTGAGCCAAGTTATTCTTGCAAATGAAAATGAAAGAAAAATAATAATGAGTAATTTACAAAATATAAATATACATCTGAAAGTCTAAGACTTTCAACCTGTTTTGGATCTTTCATCAAATAGATTTTTTCATTTTAATTTAATTATAAAGCAATCCTTTTAATATAGGGTTACTGTTTCAGCTTTGGCCAAAAAAAAAAAAAAAAAAATAAATAAAGGAAAATCATGGGTTAATCATCCGTCTGGGATTTTATGGCTCTTGTGACAGAGTCAGGCTCCTGGATCATGAGGATAATTATGACATTTGATGGTGACAGTGTTGTAAAATAACTTTTGATGAGGATAGACAGACATGTTTTGTGTGTCTCTACTAATGTGTGTTAGGTAAATGCTGCTTTACTCTGTGTAATAGATGTAGTGAAATACTTGTTTCAGTCTGACACTGAGCAACTACAGTAACTTTGCCAAACCATTAAAGACACCCTATAAACTGCGAGACAAATGATTAGATAAAGTTTTAATTTTGACCTTTGACATACAAAGCCTCCTCGGCCCCCTGTCTACTTCAGCTACACAGACGGAATCTATGATTTAGCCAAAATGCTGATACAGCAGCTTTCTCCAGATTCTTGTTGTACTGTTTTGCTTGTTTTAAAATCCTCATTTACCTGATTACGCTTATTATTGTCTGCAGCTGCACAGGTTCAGTCTTTCATATGCATGACATCCAAATTTGGTAGTATTTCCTCTTTATTAGCTGGTTTCCATTACATCAAAGTCTTTGGTGTTTATGATCAAGTCCTGCATGGCAGCTTCTTTAGTGAGCTCACTGAAGAATCAGAAAAGAGAAACTCATTTTTTACTTGGTGCTTTTCAGCTCTACACCACACACTATCTTCACCTTTTTTGTGTAAAATCTTGTCAATGTTCCTGAATTGTTTTTTTCATTTTCTCCACATGACACAGACTGAAGAAAGACTAACTTAGACATACCTTAGTTGGGTTTTGGCAAGTATCAGCAATTTGACTCTGCTTGGTTCCCAAGGAGGACATTTTTCTCCTTGAGTTGACATCAGTATAGTGTAGGGCTAAACTGTTGATTATGTTTTGGATGAACTGATTAATAATTGGATAGAAAAAGGTGCTTAACAGGAGATTATTATCATTCTTTTGTTATTTGTTATTTTTTTAGAGTTTGAACCAAGCAAAGCTAAAACTATGACAGTTCTCAGACAAATATATTTACAGACAAAGGTTATTTTTTTTTATTTTTAATGCAAAATGTAGACACAGCAATACATATATATTTTTAGTTAACTGCTGTTATCCCAGTAAATGGCATTTTTGAGTCTGTATACTCCAGTTAACAATTAATCAATAACAAAATTAGTTGATGATTATTTTAAAGATCAATTCATCTTGATTAATTGGATTAATCATTTCAGCTTTGACAATGCAAAATTCAAAGTTTTTAAATATATGCTATTGCAGTTTTTACTCATAAACTACACATATTTCAATTTACCATCTTGAGATAAGTGCAAACTTGAAAGCAACATATGTTGTGAGCACATCAAACACAGCCACACTGTCTCATAGTTAGGTGTTATGAACTTTATCCCAGGCGTCTAGATCTGAATAAACTTTGTGCTGAGGTAAACTGTTGTACTGTAAACATATCTTGCACAGCCTTTCCCTCCAGTC
>CAEFZX010030499.1:0-49181 GCA_903066825.1 Alfaro cultratus | reverse complement strand
ACACAATAGAGGTTGTACAGAGTTAAAATCATTTAGATATATATATATATATATATATATATATATACATACATATGTATATATATATATATATATATATATATATATACATATATATGTATATATATATATTTAAGCACAGCTGAAGTTATAGCCTTTAGATTTATTGCAGTAAGCAACAAGTCAGTTAATGACATGATCAATTAAAACGCTAAATAATTTCCCCTTGCGTGGTTTATCGTTTCCTCTTTTCTCCCTCTTTCTAACAAAAACTGGTTAACAAAAGTCTTCAGTCTGGTGCTTGTTCGTAGGTGATGTTGTGATTGTGTTGCACAGCTGAATTTGCCAATTTTTCCATCACATTGCCCTCTTCTTTCCTCAGTGACGCAGATCTTTTAGTCAGCGTGGTTTCATCTGCATCTTTCCTGCTTCCATAAATATACCTGTATAAATTAAGCATACAATGTGTCACATCAAGTGACTCACTTCTTGACAGGTCTGGATTTTTCCGCCTCCCCCGCAAGCCCCTTCTTTCTTACTGTATTCTCACCTCTTGCTTTTTCTCTCTCAATCTCAAGCCTATAAATGGCCTTCCTGGAATAGCTTTTATAAAGTATGACGGGAAATAAAAGGAATCAGGAGAAGTTAGTGTTCGTGTCCCTGGAGGGCTGTTAGATTCTGCTGAAACTGAGCAGCTTCGTCCCAATTTGCTCTGCAGTTACTAAGGATGTTTTCACACCTGATAGGCCGGTAGACACGGTTCAACCGGGGATTAAAATTTGCAATATTTGTTGCATTTTCAGCTGCTGCGGTTCGCTTTCACAGTGCATCAAACGATCCAAACTAATTGAAAAACCTGTTCACCTCCTCGCCTGTGGTGGCGCTGCGCCAGGAATTATTGAAGGAAACAACAGGAAAACCTTTCAAATGTCAGACTGTGTGTACCATGACACCCATGAAACATGGGATTTTTAAAAACTTTCCTTTACTGAAGTTATGATTCAATAAAAGTACAATAAAAGTACTGAGGTAAAAAAAGTCAGTCCTGCATGCAGATCAAAATCCGTTTCTTTCTGCTGCATAGGTCTATCACCAGAGCTTATTACCGTAACTCTGTGGGCGGGCTCCTCCTCTTCGACATCACCAACCGCCGCTCCTTCCAGAACGTCCACGACTGGCTGGAGGAGGCGCGCAGCCACGTCCAGCCGCACAGCATCGTCTTCCTGCTGGTGGGCCACAAGTGCGACCTCGAGGCACAGCGCCAGGTAAGGAACAGGAAGTGATCCAAAACTGGCTTCTTTTAAAGATAGGTTGAGACAAAGAAGTGTGATGGGAAATATTTTTGCTTTTGTAAAGGTTTTCTTTATAAGCAGATTGGCCATGTTTACGTCTCAATTCCTGAAGTGATGCTGCTCACTGTTGATGATGTTCAGAAACATGATCGTTAACCATGCCTGTGCAGGATCTCACCTCTCAGTACAACACATAAGTCAGCAATTGATAACGCATCATTTCACACGTCTCTGCTTTTTTTCCAGTTTACCGGAAGAAGAAACGCTATTTGAAAAAATTCTCCCCCAAAATAATATTTTTTTAAAAACTTTTTGATCTCGCAGGTGACCCGGCAAGAAGCGGAGAAGCTGGCCGGGGCGTACGGCATGCGCTACATCGAGACGTCGGCGCGCGACGCCATCAACGTGGAGCACGCCTTCACCGAGCTGACCAGGGAGATCTTCGCCTTGGTGCGGTCCGGCGACATCACCATCCAGGAGGGCTGGGAGGGCGTGAAGAGCGGCTTCGTGCCCAACGTGGTCCACTCGTCAGAGGAGGTGACCAAGAGCGACCGCCGCTGCCTCTGTTGATCTGGGTGAACGGGAGGTTTTGGAAAGGGAGTGGACGCCGAGCGGAGCCGCCGCTGATGGGCTGAACTGTTGGCCATCCAAACGGAGGAATTGTTCAGACTGAATACGGATTTGGACGGGCGGGGAAACTCGGTGAACTCAGTTCTCGGTGTCGACGAACATCATAACCAACAGCAAGCGGAGGACTTAGAGGGATGGATCCATCTCTGTACATGTTTTTCATTCTCAGAGGGGAAAGGGTCAGAGTTGTTTCGACTGGACTGCTTTCCCAGAACGTCTCGCAAAAGGCCTTAGAAACCGGATCTGTTCAGATGACTTTATCGTTTTGATTTCTGCCATTATCTCCTTTCCATTAAACACCTCTCAATATGCAATTTTATGATCACATAACCAGAGATCACATCTTTCTTTACTCATTTCTTCTAAAGCACCATATAACGTCGTTTGGTCATGTCCTAAGCATTAAAGTTGTTTCTCCTTCGCCCGACCAATAGAGGAGTCCTGGAGGTCTTAGAAAAAACTCGAACCTGTCGCTTTACTACCTTACAAAAGTATTTATACTACTTAAATTTATTTATTTTTTTTTTACTTTTTTTCAACTTTAAAACTACTAATTTCAATTTATTTAATTGGGGTTTTTGTGGTAGTCCAACATAAAGTGAGGCAAAAGTGAAGCAGAAGTAAATGGTAAAGTTTTCATAGGGGCTCCACACATCCTTTAAGGTCTTAAATTCATGTATCTAAAATTAAGGCCTTGAAATGTCTTAAAGTCATAAAAAAATGTAAGTTGACCTAAATAAATTTTGTCGAGGAAAGACTTTAATCTGGCATATACTGTCAAGTTTGAGTAAAGATTGAGTCACAGACATCTTCGTGGTAGCGGTTGAAGCTACCAGTAATTAGCTGTTAATGTACCCCTGCTAGCTAGCTAGGTTGTATCATCTTTCATGGGTAAGTGGAAATTAATTGCCAGTTGTCTGGATAATGTTCGTCTTCGCCTCTGGCTCACTAACCAACACGATGCTACTTACATTTTGTTCAAAAAACCTTGGCCTTACTTCTATATAAAATATGCAATGTTCTTTTGTAAATGTTCATATTGTCCCTGGTTTGGTCTTAAATTTGAGTTGGTGAAACATACAGAAACCCTGTTTCAAATCTGATTTGCATTCACCCCTTTTCTCTCTGCTGTCCCCAAATGTCATCTACCTAAACTGGCAGGGCTTGTGAAAAAAGTGCTAATTAGAAACAGCCAAGAGGCTTATTCTAACTTTGGAGGAGCAGCAGAGATCCCCAACTCAGGTGGGACCTTGTGTTGACAGGACAAGTATCAGTAGTGCACTACAGAAAGCTTTGTTAAGACACTCACAAGTAGTCCAGTTTAAAGGTCACCACAAGCCATGTAGGGAATACAACAAACGTGTGGAAGAAACATGTCAAAAGCTGCTAAAGACATAGGCCCAGTCAAAGTCCAGACCTAAATCTAAAATAAATAAATCAGTGACAAAGCTTAAAGATTGATGATTCAAGACTTTCTCCATCAAATCATTCGGAACTTGAACTATTTTGCAAAGGGCAAAAGAATGGTCAACTATTTCAATTGCAGATGTCCAACCCTGGTAGAGACATACTGCAAGAACAAAAGGTGGTTTTATAAATCTGTAAGTTTCTAATGAGGGGAACAGGAAAGAGGGCAACCTAACTCCTCTTTCCACCAAGCCACGGTTGCTCACAAGGTGTCCTCTTAGGTACTGCACAGTCATCCGCTACATTGTGTTGGTACGTCACATAAAATCAAACAAACACAGGATCGTTTTTTGGTTGTAATGTTACAAAATGTGGAGCAAAAACAATAGTGAGTAATAAACACTTTTGCAAGATATAAGACCTCCAGCGAACTCAATAACATTGACCTGGTCGCATTAACCATCTGTGTAAAAGTCACGCAATAACACGGCACCTCCATGTTGTTCGCAAAGGACTCTAGCTGCACGAAGACAAGTGAACTCACGGAGGTGGAGCTGTGGACACGTCGAACTTCATCTTCTGTTTTATTGAACACACCAGGTGGATTTGTTGAACTCTCTTGGAGTCTGTTTGGAGCAGGAAAGCACCTTAATAGTCAAGTCTGTCTACACAGGGAAAGCCTTATTTGGTATACTTCAGTTCTCCAAGGCCAAACTGACAGAGACGGACTAATCACATTAACGGACACTCGACGAATGGACTCCATGGCATCACTACGTAACCATCAATGCACACTAAGAAGGAAAATCGCCCCAAAGAAATCCGACCAACCCGACGTGATTCATAGCCACTGAGATTCAGTTCTGTTCAGTACGAGTTAATCATGTTGCTTTAATCTGTGAAAATGCAGTGTCATATATTATCGCTTAAGTTCAACCCTGCTGTTTTATCTCGACACCATGGGAGCTTTGCTATAACATTACATGTGAGGCGCTCAATATAAGACGGTCCAAAGAGAAGACTTGCTTTAAATTTGGTTTAAAGTCAGATTTCAAACCACTTTATCTTTATCTAAATTTGATGATTACATTTCAAGATGCATTCCAACCCGACATGAAAATTAAAGAAATAATGCTTATATATTGTGGACATTTTTTTACTCTCTCTCTTTTTTCTTGCCATCTCCTAGTCTTAGTTGTGCAACACGACAAAATGAACGCAAAGAAAACAACCTTCAAACTGCTGTTTTAAGCTATTATATCTGAACACATAGATGGTAGAAACTAGTTCTTAACTCCATACTTTCTCATAATAGTGCATATGTAGGAAGCCATGGATCATTTAACACATGGTAGTCATTTTACACGTAGCTCTATGTAATTTTATTTCATAGACTAATGAAAAAATAAGCTGCATGATTAGACTTTCTTTACCTGTGATTGGCCGTATTTAGGTTATCCGTTTATAAATCCAATTGCTTTCAAACTTGGAACTTGAACCCAGATTAATTGGGTTTGTTGTGAACGATTTTCTTCGATGCTAAGAGTCAATTTTAGCCAAAGTTATCTAAAACCTACAAGACCTGGGTCAAAGAAGAAAACATAATTAAAATGTAAAATGGTTCATTGTGGAAATCAAGTCGTCTACTTTAAGATTTCAGAATCAACATTTTTCTTTTACATCAGACATAGAAATGTTTTAAAAAAAACAACTAGAACCTAACTTTTCTATTGCCTTTATCTTTTTTTTTTTTTTTTGGTTATTAGTTTAGCAAAGAGTAGCAAAGTCATCCAAAAGTAAAGTACCAATGCTGGTGAGTTTGAAAACCGTCTTTAAAGTTACCAAATCTTAGAAGTGCTGAAGTCCGTTTCTACTCTTCATGTGAAAAATATTTTGAAATTCTCAACTGGATGCCGTCCACCATCTGAAAAGATAAGGACAATAAGTTCAGTCACTTCCAGTAAAACAAGAACGCAAATCTGTGTGTGAGCCAAGCAACCACAAAGCGACTAAAGCCATCGACCAGGAAGTAGCTTCTTTTCAGGAAGTGATCTCAGCAGCTGACTGTCTGGAGGACTGGAAACCGTTCATAGTGATGAATCTCAGCATCAGAAGATCATCTGATGATGCTGCCATTATAAGACGCCGCTCAGGCATTAATATCCGTTAATATACGAAGATTTGTTGGATCCAAAAACAAACAAAACAAAAAAAACACTTTCATGTGAACATAAGTGCATGTTTTTGTTTAGGCAAAGGCACTTTGAATATAATGGCTAATTTTACTTAAACATGGAGTTGAATTTTTTTCAATTGAAATTTTACAAAACAGGCAAGTTATGTGTTTTAAAACTTATATATATAAATTAACTGAAGGAAAGCGCGCTAAACATTTTCAGTTAGCAAAAATCGCTAAACTTAAAAATGAGTTCCGCTATTAGAAGATTAGCCAGTGTCTAATTAAGACGCTAATATTGAATTCTTAACCCAAACTTCAACACGGATGTCAAACTTTATTCTGCTAAAAATGTAACAGGCGAGTTAATTTATGCTCTAAAATTTTCTTGGAAAAATTAAAGGAACGCGTGCAAAACGTTTTCAAAGTTAGCAAAATGCTAAACCTAAAACGAACTCCGCTACTAGCAGATTAGCTAATGTCTAGTTAGACGTTTACATTTCAACTTATACACCGACGTTGAACTTCACAAAACAAGTAAATTAGTACTTTAGAGTTTTTGTGGAAAGATTAATTCAAGAAAAGCACGCAAAACGTTTTCAAAGTTAGCAAAAACGCCATTAGTTGAAGTGGGCTGGAAAACACCTTAAAATGAGCAGCAATTGCTTTTCTAAACTCACTGCTGATTTCTTCCTTCATGGTTTTGTATTGACACACCAGTCACCACCAGCAAGTTTCCTTCTTCTAGTCTTTTCCCTTACAGTTGCTTTTACGACATTTGCTTAAATCAAAAATATCACACAAAGCATCAAATCAAGGGCTCGTCTCTTGTCCTAAATGACCTTTTTCTTTTTACTTCATTCATTGTTTAATGAATACAGTGGAAGACAAATAAATACAGACAGAACAGTGGCAAGGGGAGGAGGAAAACAGGAAAAGAGGAAATATGGAGAGGAAGGTCAGAGGACGGAGAACTGCGGCAGGTCCGGCAGAGGAATCCTGCTGATCTCTGTGAAACCCTGCAAGTCTCAGGAAGTGGGAACCGAAGTTTACAAGGCGAAACCAGTTTGTCCAAGAGCTGTACTGGCCAGGCTCTGTGGGAGGAAACTGAAACCGTGTAATGATGTACGTGGCTGAGAGAAAGCTTTTAGAGGAAGATACAGGAGGAAAATCCATGGAGGACAGGATGGTGTAAGTAAACCCTCAATTTCTGATCTGCCGGAAGACACAAATAAATAAAAAAAAGGACGGAACACAGTTAAATCAATAAAAAGAATACAAAACTGCCTTGTTGACGTTGTTTTTGGTTAGTTTTTACTTGAAAAAATACATTAAAAAGTAAAAAAAAAAAGAGAGGAAAAAAAAAAAAAATCAACAGAAAACAGTAGTGATGGACGTTCTAGCTGGGCTTGACAGAGGAGACGCCGAAGAGGAAAAACTGAACTATGACAAACGCTCGACCTGAGCAGCTTCAAACTTCCAGCAACGTTTCAGACGAGGCCTCCGTGAGCCGAGCTCCGGGGTCAGAGAGGGGCCAACGTACGCATGACTTCAGCTCGGGGTTTATTTTTCTTTTAATGACTAAGGAGGAAGTTAGCAGAGGGGGAACATAGACACTGTTCTGTTTAATTAAGACTTGGCTGCTGATTTCAGGAGGTTTTCTTTGCTCCTCCTCTTTACGTCCCAGTTGTAGACTCGCGCCATGTCTGAAGGGAGCGACGAGTCAAGACGAAACGCCAACATACAGACGGCTACTGAGAGGCAGCTGGTGTTTAATTCAAAACATGTCTCGGGTGCAACACTAATAACTAGAGTATCATCATCATCATCATAAAAAAACAACATTGATTAATTTCAAGACAAAAAAATGCAATTCGTAGATAGATTTAGTTCATAAAGTCTATACATCAAGTCCAAAGGGGAAACATCTACTGGGAAATGTTCAGTTGACTATCGACACCATTTATGTTATTCTTCTCCCCTGTAAAGCCAGAAATGTGGTAATCCCAGAGTTGTGCCATAACTAGCTACTTTAATTCAATTACACTTACTTGCGTAACATTTTTGAGAAAATGTACTTTTAGGAGTATTTGTACTATGCTGAGTTTTACTTGAGCGATGTTATTATGAAGTGTCGCTGCTCTTCAGTAAACTTTCTGGATTCTCTGCCCACTGAATGAAAAAGCAAAGATGTTTTAACCAACAATTCACCAGACCTGCAGCTTTTTGGTTAAAGTTTCAGAAGTTTTTAATTGAAAGAAACTGATTTGGGACAAATTTTTTTTGCTACTTATATGAATCATAGTTATTTTGGTCCTTAAAATACCAAAAATTTTCACTTAACTTTATATTTTAGTCTGTCTGATTGTGTGATTTTTAAATGTTAAATGACTGATAATTTGATCAGTTACTCAGTACTTCAGTTGACTTTTTACCAAATACGTTTTTATTCTTACTTGAGTAATTTCTTGGAAAGCTACTTTTTACTTTTACTTGAGTAAAAATATGTTGAAGTAGTGCTACTCTTGCTTGAGTTCATTTTTTAGGTACTCTGTTCACTTGCTTAGAAATACTACATGTTGCACATCGTGTACAGAACTAACCTCCCCCTGCATTTCAACAAACTGAGTAATTAGAGTATGCTTCTACAGAACAGGTGACATCTAGTGGCCCAGCCTTGGTATAGCTCAGTCATGACGGACTGCTTTGTTCTTTTTTTTGGAAAGGATACTGACTTCGGTGGTGGTGCCCTGGTCTCTCAGGTAGTCCAGGTCGTCCTCGAGCGTCTCCAGGTTGCGAGACGCTGTGGACAGGTTCTTCTCTAGGAGAGCCTGGGCTTCGTCGATGTCGTATTCTAACATGACGTTGGCCTTTTGAGGAGAAATCATTGTAAGACATAATCAGTGTCCCACAAATCCAGATAACCGAGTTTCAAAGGGAGGAAAAATGTAATTTAAATCAAACGGAAAACCAGGCTTACCCCTAACCATAGGCAAACTTTATCAGTGGGCGGCACGGAGGCCTTGCAGTAAACGTTGTCGGCCAGTAGGAAGTGCGTTGCCATGGGCTCTGTGGTTTCCTGAAGAAAAACAAGGTGCAGCCCTTAATTCAACAGGCCTCTAATAGAGGTGAAACGATTAATCAGATTAAGCACGATGAATCGATTACATATGGATTTTTAAACACAGTTTTATTAGTTTTGTATTTTCACCAACCAGAGAACAGAATTGTACATCATGCTGCTATATCACATTACATAAGTACAGAATAAGAAAAAAGGAACATCATCTATCATATTCATGCTGAACCATGTCTTCATTGGCCTTATTGCCTGACCTACTGTCCTAATGGTCGCCAAGCATTTACAAACAGATTTCAAACCTGACAATGAGACAATCAGAGCCAGCAGCTTTGGTAATAGAAAAAAAGGCATAGCAACAGAGAAGGAGATGGACTGATTATTAAAATAACTGTCAACAAACTAGCTCGATTAATCGTTGACTGGAGTTAAAGATCAGCCCTACAGTGAAAATAAGCGATAGTTGCAGCTGTAGCCTCTAATATTTCCACCAAGGAGCAAGTATTGTTTTTTTTTTTTTAGTTTCTCTGTGATGATCTCAGCCTCTTCTGGCCTGTGAAAGCAGAAATACAAAAGTTCCCTCTGAAAATGTAGCAACATGAAAGACTAGACGGATGGCCAAAAGGACAAAGACCGGTGAACAAACAAGTGTCCAGATGGACAGCAAGATGGACAAAGGCACAGACAAACGCATACGACTTTTAGAAAACAGATAATCCAGTAAAGTCTAGAGATGTAAATATTTTTTTCCATACTCCGAACTCATCCAGACGTGATCAAATTCTAGGATCTTCCAGACTTGGTAGGAACCAGAACAAGCAAGAACGCTCATGTCCTACTTGTTGCTTCTTACGTAATATAATTATACAGGAACAAAGCAACAGATTACACACCGAGGTTTCGTTAAGCAGATTAAACTGGAAAACAGCAGAAGAAACATCACCCACCTTTTTCTTCTGCATGTGTCGGAGGATTTCTAGCGTCTGGGTGATCTGAGGGATCTGGTTTTTCAACCTGCGTGAGCCGAGGACAAGAAACCGTTACATCACAGCATCAACTGTTTGGTTATAAAGCATCTGGCAAACTTCTGACACTGGCTAAGAAATGAAAGGAAACCGTATGGCTTCTAACGAAACACCAAAGATATGAGATTATATTAATAAGAGACAAATGATGAAGTTATATAAATAAAAAGCTGCACATTCTGTGTTAGTGCGGTAAACTTTAGTGAACTGTTTATTTACAGGCTTTGTATTACATTCCCATAAGGAAGTTCAAGAACTTTTCAAACATTTCCAAGGTAAGTTTTTTTTTTTTACTTTTACAGCAACACACAATAGAGATAAAAATACAAATGTACTAAAGAAAACAGCTTCAATTCACTATTATATAATAATAATATACAGTATATTATTTATAAGTATCATTCTACATTCTGTAGCAGGGACAAAATAAACTAAAATATAGCAAAATTTTATGTTTTGTAATGTTTCTCTTACAGGCACAGACTCTTACAGATTGGTCTGAGAAAGTTACAAAAATTCCCTAAAAAAATGTCCTTGCTAGGTTTTCTGGGAATTAGCAAATAGAAATTATTTTGGGAATTTTAACAGATCTAAAACATGAGAAGTTTGGTGTGACTCAACTTCAGGCAGTGAGATAAAAATGTGTGTGTATCTTTATATTATTGCTAAATATCTGGTTTCAACTGTCGATAACGCTTTTCAAATTTAAGCTTTTTAAAAGCTTAAATTAGATTAAATTGATTAGATTGGTTTGCAATCTAACCAACTGATTATATTGCAATCTAACATTTGCACTTTAATGCAAAACTGCACAGTTTTAATATCAAGCACTTTCAAGGACTTTTTACAGAAATCAAGCACTTTCCAAACCTTGAAAACACCTGAGCATTTTCAAGGATTGCAAGCACCAGTACGAACCATATGTCTAAATACGTGAACGTTTTAGAGTTAGTTTGGTTTTTTTTCATGTTACCGGAGTTTCTTCTGAGACAGGTTGAGTTCCATGTATTTATATTTCTGGTACTGTTCGTCCAGCCTCCTGAGCGCCGAGTCTGCCGTCTCGTTGCCGGGCTGCTTCATGAACGAGTCGACGTCCTCCTGTGAAACACGCGACAGACGATGAACGAACTGGAGTTGGCAGATGATCTCTTACAAATAACAGTAGGATTTCCTACAGAGGCAGATGGACGGTTTCTCCTCATGATGGTCAAAACCAAAGTGCTGCTGTTCAGCATACACAATCCAGCTGAATTTGTAATTAGACGAGTGTAAATTAATATTTTAAAAAGTTTCTGCAGGTCTCACAGAGTCTAATTTAAGGCTTTTTTAAAACCATTATGAATGAAATTTAACTCCTGTATCACAATTTACATATTTCGTATGGTAGTCGTGCCAACAGGATGCATTTAGCATCGTATGGGTTGGCAACAGAAGTGAGCCAGTGGCAAAGACTTACACGGTCGAGGTAACCAGCCATAAATTTATGTTTCAGATAAAAGCAAAAAAAAGCTTGCTAGTTAGCAAGCAGGGGTGTGCTAGCAGCTGGTTAGCGGTAGCCTCAACCAATTCAAAACAGAATGAAGACGTCTGCATTTGCCTGACAAGAGGGAATAAACTCTGTAGAACACATGAGAAAATGGTCTTAAACAAAATTTAAGACCAGTGATCAACATATTCAAGGCCAATTTACACTTCTAAAAATACATTTAACACATTTTAAGGCCTTAATTTGGACTTTTTTATGATGCATGCCGCAGACTGATTCTTGCTTTTCGTGCCAACAACTGGCACACATAACGGACCGTAGAGAATTAGGATTGTGATGTTTCTTGCCACGATAAGAAAATTTTGATTTATGGCAATGCTTAAAGATAACTGTCATAATGTTTCTAATATTGGGGTGCCATAATAAAAGCAGTAACGTCCTTCAGGTGGTGTGTAAAATGCATTTCTACAAATTAAACAACAAAAAAAAATTTCAACATATTCTTTAAAAGACAACTTAAACTGTTCCTCATCTGAAAACTTGCAACATATCACAAAATGTGGAGGTTTTTGTGCAATATCAGTTCATGCTCAACAACTGTGACAGTGAATTTAGACAGAGATAAAAAAAAAAAAACAACTAAAAACTTTTGTTAACCATTATGTAGTGGCGTATTAAATGTTTTATTAAGTTAATTACGCGGAAGTCTTTTAGACAATCATTATTTATATTAGAAGCTAACGTGAATTATTTAATGCTTTATGCGAAACCTCAAAGTGAGAAACTGAGGCCTGTTAATGACACTAAACCTGCATTAAGTTACAGAGACCAGCTGAAAAACATAAAAGCCCGTAAAATACACCAGGAGTGACTGGAGACAGAAAAAGCCCACATCATTCAGACAGCAATGACCATAGATGGAAGCAAGCAGCCGCCCATCCCGCACACACAGCCGGATCATCAACTCTGTTAGCGCTAGCGCTGCTAGTTAGCTAACAGGTTCCGAGCCGCTATAACGGCCCCTGGACGTCAGGGTCCGGCAGAAACACATTCAACTGTACTGCGCACAAGCGGCGCGGTGAAAAAAGTCCGGCTTTACGCACCACGAACACCGCTTCCGGGATCCCAAGGTGCTTTTTCTTATTCGCCTGTACGGCATTGCTGTTGTCTATGGTCGCCGCCATGTTGAAGAAAAGTCTCTTCCTCCCTTACGCATGCGTACAAGACGCCTGAAGACTAGGGGGACTCGACTGCCCTCTGCGGTCACATGTTGAACTGCACCCAAAGATTGAACCTTTCCACTTGTCTGGAGTTTGACATTTATTTGGAAATTTAGTTTAACAGAGAATGTGTCATATTGGCTACTGCAGCATTAATAAATGTTTAATTTGCTCCGTAATAAATGCTAACTAATTGTAAGCTATGTCCCAAAGATTTGCACTACTATTCTAGAAATAAAGTTAATTTCTTCATACTCGGTACAAATAAATTTGTATTTTTATACTTTTACAGTAATGCATCATGTCGGGAAATGAACACTGCTGCCATACGGTAGAAGTTTCTTCTTGTGTCCACAAGGGAGCGCTGTTGCACTTGTTAGTCGTTTCCTCCTGCATTTTCTGGGATCAAATGTCTAAAAGTGAGTTTATAAAATGTGCACGTTATCTACTAAAAGAGCTAAAAAAATATTAGAAAACTGTACATGAAATATTTTAACTCAAATGTTTTACTGAACCTGAGAATTTACGAGTTTTGCAAATGCAAAAATGTTTTGGAAGTTAGGATAATTTGTGCGACGTGGTGTTGTTAGGTCTATTTTAAGAGAAAAAGCACAGTAAACACTCATTTTGTAGTAATTACAAAAACATAGTAATTGCTCATTTTGTCCACAGAGGAGAGGTGTTTTAATAAGTGACAAAAATGATTAATCCACCAGACGGTTGAAACAAATAAGACAAACTAACCTGTAAATCAGACACAACTGCAAACCACTGAGGTTTTAGAAGCACTTTATTGCATAAATTATTACAATTTCCCATCCAATATCGATTCAGACAAATTCACGTCGCCTGTGGAACACTATAGAGTCACATGCTGTTCGTCAACCTATGCGTCCACCCTTTATAAAAATGCTAAAATTCCCCAGTTCATGTAGGTCTAATCGTCTTCCATATCCAGTCTACTCCTCCACATTTGTGAATTAGTCAACTTCACACTTTATTTAGAAAATGAGCACCTACAAAATGGACACAATACAGAAAATTTACAAGGTGATTTGTATTTTTCTTGTGGAGTAATCAATGATGCCACAGTTATTGGTACTCCAGACAATTATTGCATAGGAAATGCAACTAAAACTTTTTATGTTTATACGCTCTTGAGTGGATTAAACTATCTCAGAACTTTCCAGTCGTAATCCCTGACTTCCTGTTTCCCAGAGGAGAGCGTAACATGACACAAATCTATTTCTCCTGGAATAGAATCATAAAAACATCATAAAAGAGAAATTTATTCCATGATATTTTAGCTTTTTTACTGGTGAACAATAATAGATGAAGGCGGTGTGCCCCTTGAAGCAAAAGCGTATTTAAACGTAAAACATTTGAGTGAAAAAAAAAAAAATTGTTTCAGCACATTCAAGGGTCAATGATGATGTCATAAAAATAAAATCTGAACATTTACAGATGATATCAGCATTATTGGTTCATGTCATTCATCATTTTACTAAGTCATTGTTTAATTGGTCATCTCTACTGGTCACTGTTTGCGTCCACAGGAAGGACTGACGGAGGATATTGATGTCGACAGCAATAACATTCCAATAATAATCTTGTTTTAACTCAGTTTTGTTTGTTAGTTTATGTGTCAGCATAAACTTTGCAGTTTGGAAGTGAAAATATAGAGCCAACCCGAGATTGGTCAGGTTTCTGTTAAACTAGAGGCCGTCACTGAAGTTGGACTCTTAAACCAGATTTGCTTTGCTTCACATTTCCAAAAATGTGAAGCAAAATGAACACCTCCATATTCTACACACAACCTACATTAGATAGAATAGCATGTTTTGTACGCTCTGTTGTGTACAAAACATGCCACCTAACTCAATTACAGGTTTCTTTTCAGCTCTCGTGACTGACAGCTGTGATAATCAGCGGCTCTGTATTTTTCCCGTGGTCAAAAACTCCTGGGCTGAAGAAAGGGAAAATCCTCTCCGAGAACAAACACCTGGTGAAGGTGTAGATGTGCGATCTGTCATCCACGTCAAAGAACGAAACCGTCCCTTCTTCGTAATCTGCGAACACTCCGATGGTCTTGGGACTCTTCTGGAGTTGAAGCAGGACGGAGGGGGAGTCCAGGGCCCGGTACTCACTGGCGTTCCTTAAACGCACCGTCCAGTAGCCGTTGTCCGGGGTGCAGGTGATCATGCCCTTCCTGTTGACGGACTCTTTGACCACGCCCAGGTCCCAGAAGGTCTTATTTCCAACTGCAATCTAGTTAACAGAACAGGTTTTTGGGTATTGGTAAGTCATCACAGGCCTGGCGTTGCTTTGGGTTGATCGAACCGATCTACCTGAAAGTAAAACCTCCCAGACCAGAAGCCTTTCTTGCTCAGAACGCAGATAACCGGGTCAAAGCGTTGGGGAATGTCAGGAACAACGTGCAGCAGCTCGCCTCGGCCCGCCTGCTTTCCGTCAGCGGACAGGACGATGTTTGGATGGGCCGTGTCTGGGTCCAACACCACATCCACTGTGGACACACGGGTCAAAACTTATCGTCTCCAAGTACCACCTCCTTCCAGACCACGATCAGTTTACCCAACGTTTATCATCGCTGTCATCAGTATCACAGGTTACCTGAAGGAATCTGACTCTGGCAAAACCTACGAGAGACTACTGTTTAAAATTCCAGTGCATGTTCTTCTGTTCTGATCTGATGTTCACCTGGTCTTTAAATAAGGTAAAAACAAGCTCAGAGGTAACTTAAAACATTTAACTGGAGGCTTTCAAGAAAAACAGAACAATGGGTTATTCCTAGCAATGAGCAAGACATACCAATAGAGCAGGATATAAGGAAGAAAAGGCAAGTCTTTTTGGGACTCATTAATAAGATTAATGGAAAAACAGTTATTTTTATATGATTGAAAGGGTAAAGTAAAAAGTTTAATGTAAGTGTAAATTGTGTTAATACCTGCATATTTTTGCATCCTCCTCATCTCTGTAAAAAAAAGAGAAATTAAAAAAAAATCTTTATTAAATACATTTTTTAATCAGAAGAAGACAGTTAAATTGTTTCTGGACATTGAAAAAGATTGAAATGTAGCAATGTAACAAATTATTTTTGCCATTACAAAGTTTAACAACTTTTCTCAGTGGTGCCTCAGGACAACTCCAACCCGTCCCCCTGCAGCAGCTTTATTGAAAGCAGGTGGAGGTCGGTCATAAGATAAGGGGTAAATAAGCCTAACTGTGAACAATTTAAATAGTTTGATCTATTCTTGCTTTTTTTTTTCTCTGCAGGTTACTTGCGCAGTACAGTTGGTGCTGACGCACAAATTATAAAACATGGCATGTTTTATAATTCCACATTTCAAAATAAGAAGCTAGGGCACTTTTTAAATTTAACACAAAACCGAAAAAAACAAAACAACAACATATAAACAAAACTTCAAGATTAAATCCTTGTTTGAATTTGAATCATTAGATTCCCACCAAGCTATTATTAGCAGGTGGAGAGGAAGAAAGGATGAGGTGGAGGTTTGGAGGTGTGGCTTGTTGGTTAGTGTGGTAGAGTCCTCACACATCAAAGACATCAAACTCCTCACTCCTTCATCAAATTCTATGATGTCACCACGACAGTCATTTGTGATGTCATCATCACTGTTCTTTATATGTAGCAAACGTTTTCCTTCTTGTCATTGCTTGCTACACCACTGACGAGTTCAGACATACGCAAAGCGCTTTTAAAGTTGCTCAAGACTTAATTTGAATAAACATCGTTTTGTCCAGCATGTCGCATCAAAGGCCACTTTACGTCAACAGTGCGATAAGAAGGCGTTGGGGAGCTGTGCCAAATCACCAAGGCTGGCTTGAGGTCCAGAGACTTAGGTCTCTCTTGGAAATGGAGAGAGCAAGACGGTTGGAGGAGAGCCAAAAGGTAGCTTCCTTGCAAAGAGAACTGGACAATACAAAATCTGAGTTGCAGAAGGAGAGAAATCTCAAGGAGATTTTTGTCAACAAGTGCAAAGAGATGAAGAGAGAACTACTGGCAGTAGAAAAGGTTACTGATCCAGAGACTCTCAGCCCTGCTCTTATCCCTTCCAATGTGTACAGCAAAATAAGTCACAAGACGAAAAAGCTGCAGCAAGAGGACTTAGAGCAACTCAAGGTAGCTCGAATTGTCAACGAGGAAGCATTCCTGTCACAGATTAAGGCAGAAAAAGACAAATGTGTCGCCCTCCAACAAGAGCTGGACCAAGTGAAGACTCGCTACGAGGAGCTTCAAGCAAAATATGAAGCCGATATCCATGAGGGGAAGCTGCAGGTCGACACGAAGATGTTTCATGAAGAGAAACTGAAGAAGGACCAAAAGCTCTTTGAAAATCTGAAAGCTGAGAAGGACGATCTCCAAGAACAAATGTCCCAGGAGATCGCCTGTCTGCAGGAAACGGAGAAACGTCTGAAGAGGGAGCTGGAGCAGATTAAGGTTTCATACCAAAAACTAAGCTGGAGTTATGAAGCCGATGTTTCTGCACTGAGACAGAAAGCCAACCGTTATCAGAAAGAGATGAATCATGAGAAAGATGCTCATTTGGAAAGAGAAAAGAAAGACCTTCAGCTAATCAAGGCACTCAGAGCAGAAAAGGACGATCTGAATCAAAAGATGGGACAAGAGTTCACTCTCCTGCAGCAGCAATCCGAAGAGGCAAGAAAACATCTCCAAAGTGAACTGGAGCAGACCAAAGTTTCTTACCAGGAACTTAAAACTAAATATCAAAGGGACGTTTCTGCTCTAACAGAGCAAGCACAATTATTTAAGGAGGCACTAGAAAAAGAGATGGAAGCTTCTTCACAGAAAATAACGAGGGACCTCAAGATTATCAATGAACTTGGAGCCGAGAAGGACAATCTCCAAAAACAACTCACCGCCTTCCAACAAATGCACTCCGCCTGTGAGGTTAATTACAAAACGGAGCTGGAAAATCTGAAAACGGAGCTCCAAGACAGAGAGGAACTAGGACCTCCAAGAAGGAAAGTGGCAAAGCATCAAGAAACAAATGGGGAAAAAGACACAACCCCTGTAAACAACATCTCTGATCCTGCATTCATGGATCTGTACCGTCTCTTAGAGGAAACCCTGCCAGAGGATTTTGAGGTACCTGTTGCATCTCCTGAGGAGCTAAGTGACTTTGTAGAGGAGTTGCTGAGAGATTCAGGCATTCTTGATTTTCAACCCATGGAAGTGACAGACCTCTGTGTGGAAACAGAGGAAAGGGAAAGCCCAGATCCTGAACCCGTGGAGGCAACAGGCCCTCAACCAAAGTCTTCAGTTGTGAAAAAAGATATGATACACTTTGAGTCAGAAGAAACCACAAAAATGGAAGAAATGCTAGGAGGCTGCTAAAATACGCAACTAGAAAAAAGTCTGCTGGTTAGTACTGAACGATTTACAAAACCTCCACTTAGATTTTAGACAAATTTAATGCAGTGGATAGCGCTGTATCTTCACAGAAAAGTGGTCACAGTTTTTAACTGGGCACCTCTTTCTGAGATTTTGTTGTTCCTGGATGAGTGTCAGTTTTCTCCGGGTGCTCCGGTTTCCTACACATTCCCAAAAACATAAGTTAGGGTGATTGACCAATGTAAATTGAAAAATGTGTTTGAGTGCAAATCACCCAAAACAGCCCCACAATAGCTAAAAGGAAAAAATAAGCAAAAAACATTGCAACAAATTCCAAACAACAAATAAACACCCAATTCCTCCCAATTAAAAAAACCCAAAACATATATATGTGTGTGTGCGTGTACATATGAGTGTACACCAGGTGAGTGTGAAGCGTCTCTTGCAGTAGCTTAGAGATTCTTCTTGGAATTGCAGAAAGTTGCTTTATTGCAACTTTCTGCGTCCAGCTACTGCAACTGGCTAGTCCCTTGATACGGGCTGAAACGAGGAGTAGGGTGTGTGATTCTCCTCCTGCCAGTATATAGCCTCTCCACACCAAAGACCCCTGCAGTGCCTCCTCGTGGCCACACACGGAAACTGGGTACATTAACAGTCCCAGGCCAAACTGCGAAGGGTTTCGGAGCAACTGTGGGCCCCAGAAATGAGGCGCACAGTCTGTGGTCCCGTCAACCACTGTCCCAGCTATGGGCGAATAGCGCCAGTGTCTCATGATTACATCTAACAAGGCGAGAGCCTAAAGAGCCTAAATAATCTGAAGCTTGTGCTTCAGAGCAAACTGCCAACCTTGTATTTGTATGTGGATTGAAGTTTTTAAACTAGAGCTAATTAAAGATATTTAAAGTCGTAACAATTTAAATGGAATTGCCCTTTTGTCATCTTCCCCATCAGAAACCAACTTCAGCTCTGTATTATATTTTTAAGCTTCTGCGTAAACTGTCAAAAGAACACATCAATGCATCTAATCCGACCAATTTTCTCGATATAGTTCCTTTAACAAAAGAAAGTACGAGTCGCGGGTGACCAGGTATGCTAATTGCCAGCTCATCCAAAGCTAATACTACCAAATCCAATGCTAATGCTAGCCTATTCATGAGATTAGCAGCAAAGGAAGAGGGCAATCTTTGGAGAGGCCAAAGGTGACGCAAGTGACAAGCCTAATTCTCATTTACAAGTACTGGCTGTTCAGTTACTGGTGTCGGCTTATCATTAATCAGATCAGTAGCTGGCTTCAGAATGGATATAGCCTCCTGCAACAAGGACATAGCCACAACTGAGTGCACAACAGTCTTATTTTTGGGGCAGAAATATTGAGTATTCACCAGGGGATACAGGTGGAAGCAGGTCGGCATGAGTAAAGCTGAAGTTAAATCATCAAAACCTCTGGTAGGACAGAAAAGTCAGATACAACAAGTGGTCTGACTTCTCAAGATGAGAGTTACCACACCTGTAATATATATATATATAAATACATGATAGAAAATGATTGGATCTACAACATACACAGATGTGATTTCATCCTGAATGACGTTTAAACTCTTTTCAGTAACGATGCGTGTAGTTTACCTTCCTTCTTCAAGATATCCAGGTCTTTCCTCACAGTGTTATCCAGTCTGGAAAGCGCTCTCCTCAGCGTTCCAACGCAAAGTTCAGGGTAGACCCTGGTTTCTGTCCACTCCCTCTTGGTAGGTGGAGGTGACACAAGCGAGGGCAGTCTCTGACGAGGGTAGAAAATGAATGCAATTTGTACATTAATCAGAAATGCTCACCAAAATGCTGTGTTTTCCTCCTGACTGTTCCTACAGTAGTAAACCTGCTTCAGATGACAGGTTAGCCAGCACAGTTTATTTTTTTATATCAAGGTTCTAAAAATCTGCTTGCCATGACCACAACCCGAGGTTGATGCTAACCTGCAGGAGGTGCAGGTGGTCATCCGTGTTTTCCAGCTCGTTTAGCTCAGTGTTTCTCCTCTGCAGCTCGGCGATTTCCTGCTGAAGCTCACCGATGAGCTCCTCTGCCCTCTTCTCTTCCGCTCTCTGCCTTTCCTCAATTTCTGCATTAGCTTCGGCTTGTCTCTCCTTCGTGGAGCTGATCAGTGACGTGAAGAGACTGTCGCTCACCTTCTTCTCCTTCTCAGCACTCAACTGGAAAGCACCAAACACGATAGCACTTGATTTAAAGAAATGAAGTAAGATATACCTTGGAAAAGTTTCCAATGATGAAATAAATATGATATCTACTAAAGGAAAAAGATGCAATGTAATGTGTGTTTAGAGCAGGGTTTTGTTTCACACACTTACTCTTGGTTAATGCATATCTTTTGTACCTACATGTTGTCATTTTGCTCCTTTATTCTTCGATCTTATACCTATAAGCAAAACTGTTTTGCACCTAATTACACCCCAGTATTTGAAGTTATATACTATATATCTTTACTGCAAACTATGAACAGTCTCACTTTTCAGAATAAAGTCAGTACAAAACATTGCGCAGTGGATATCTCAATTTGACCGGTTTATAACGGGGTCGAAATGGCTCAGGGACAATAACCAGCAGCCAATGAAGCCATTTTGTATTTGAAAAAGTCAGGCATGATGTGACTAAAACTACAAAGGTAAAAAAAAAAAAGACCAGCACTTCACAAAGTCCTTTGTCACACTGCATAAAACTGGGGTGAAATAAATTTAGAGCAATGTCAATGGATCCCCGTTTCAGTCAGAGGTTGAGGTTCACTCTCTCCATCGTCACTTACTGCGCTCAGCTTCAGACAGTTTTTTATCTCCTCAATCTTCTTTTGCCGTTCCTGGATCATCTGCTGAAAGTCTTCCTGCGTTTGCTTCATGTGAACCTAAACGGACAGATCATATTTATTTATTTCAAAGATGGGCTGGGATGGCAGTCTGTGTGTCACCGAGTTACAAACTGATGGCAAATGGTAAACAGCCGGTACTTGAACATCACTTTATCAAGTCTGGAAGACCCAAAGTGCTTCATACTACATTCAGTCATTCACCCACACATTCACACATTGATGATGGCAAGCTACTGGACAGTAGCCACAGCTGGCCTCTGACCATCACCAGCAGGCAAGTGTCTTACCTAAGGACACAATGAAGGAGACATATGGAATGAGGAGTCGAACCGACAACCTACCGATTACAGGATGAACACCTACCACTGCCGCCACCATCGCCCCACATTAATCAGACCACAAATAATGGTGCAGCTTTCTTTAGCATGATAGAGTTGAATTATTGGCCTTTATCATGCTGACAGACTGCGCCATGTTCTATGTTCAGTTAAGGTAATTTTATGTATAACTTGAATAAAGCTGGATCTGAATATATAAAAAAAAGCTACAAGAAATATTGGTACAAATATTTACCCTACATGATTTTTTTTCACATTTTACAAGCACAATGTATTTTATTTAGGTTTCATTCAAGTAATATGTAACAAACCAAACCAAAAACATGGCTTGCAATTTCTTTTAAACAAAAACCTCAAATGTAGGGCAAACGTTTGTATTCACCTTTACTCAAAAATATATATACACTGAAAGTCATGTATCATTTTTCATCATCTTCAAAATCGAATGTTGTAATGTAATGTAAGAACATTATATCCCATCATTTCTGGCCTTCAAAAATAAAAGCTTCCAACAGTCCTCATACCTTCCTCTCCTTGCTCTCGTCCTCCATCGTCACCGCCTGGTGGTCTTTGTGCTCCGTCTCGGTGCAGAACTGGCAGACGCACATCTCCTCCGTCCTGCAGAACATCTCCAGCAGCCGCTCGTGCTTCTTGCACATCCTGTCCTGCAGGTTCTTCACCGGCTCCATCAGCTTGTGCAGCTTCAGGGTGGCCACGGTCCGGTGCGGCTCCAGGTGGGCCTCGCAGTACGACGTCAGACACACCAGGCACGACTTGTGGGCCCTCACCTGCAGGGAGGTGGCGGCGCACACGTCGCACACCACTTCGCCCGGTTTGGCTGCAGACAGAGGTGAAGCCGAGGAGCAGACGATCATTCGCCTTAAAGTGTCTGCCAGGACTTTGAAGGCCTTGTTGATGCTTATTTCAGGCCTGGAGGCGAACGTCTTGCTACAGGCGGGGCACTGGCAGACGTCACTGCTGTCCCACACCTGACCGATGCAGACTAGGCAGAAGTTGTGCCCACAGGGAGTCGTCACTGGGTCATTTAACACCTGCTGACAGATGCTGCACTGGAGCTGTTTCTCTGGGAGCATTTTAGCTTATGTGTCTCTATCTGTTGGACAAGAAATGAGACAGTTTGGTAAAAAAAAAAAAAAAAAAAAGATGGAAGAGGCGGCAGTTAAAAAAAAAAATCATTCACCAATAGTTAGCTTTAGTTGAATATGTAAATATGCCAAAGGAAAGACATGTTTTTCTTGTCACTCAGGTTTTCACACACTCAACAATAATGAGTGTCCTTGGAATGGTTGTAATTGTGGGTTATTCTACCAGGCACACCCAGTCTTTACTGAGGTCATAGTCACATAGTAATAATCCTGACATAAATAATCTCTACTGTTACTTCACACAAAAAGCCTCAAAGTCTTAAAACAGACTGGCTTTGTTGTTTTTGCTGGGGAATGTAACCTAGTACCACAGATCTATGAGAACCTCAGTAATGTTCTGGCACAACCTTTGATCTGTCCGTCGTAAACTTGTGGCTTCGGACAAGTTTCAACCCATTGTCGCGTGCAGAAGGTGCAGTAAAATTAAAGTTTTCAGAGAGGTCAAGAAAGCTTGCGCTAATGGAGGCAAATAGACACAATTTATGATGCAGTCAGCACCTTGTTTTTGCACCACTGTTGTTCTTTTTTTGCAGGGTTCACTGTTGGTCTACATGCTTAAACCAAAAGTGGACTCTTAATCTTTTAAAAGTTTGAAAGATTAGCCGTGTGGCGGTTCCCTTTCAACGTTTACCAGACTGCTTCCTCTTTTCTCTTTGACGGTTCTTTGTGAATTGATTGTCGCGGTGGTGGGAGTAATGACTGTTTCATTTCTACTCATTCTATCAATCTGTAGGTTATATACCCATCTGAGATCAGGTCAGGATGCTAGCATGTCTAGGAGACACCTTTCCATTGACAAGTGTCAGCTCATTCTGAAGGATCCAAACATATCTCTAGAAGAGATTTATAGTGGTTCTGCCTTGAGATCTCCTGCCAGTGGGACGTAACCTTTACAGAAAGGTGTCAAAGAGCCCAACATGCTCCCCTCCCCTTTTGATGCAGAGAGGGACAACTGAGCCTCCTGGTCCTCCCTATTACTCTTATTGATCATGATCCACATCCCATGACCAAAGGTCAGGGTTGAAACGTAGACAGACTGAAGCTTTTGCTATTTGGGTCAGCTCTAGCCTCTCCATGATGGACCAGAGAAAAGTCAAAAGTGCTGCAGTTAAGGCCCCATTATGTCTGGAACAGACGCTCACCAATTAACCACAGCCAAGTTGCTTCACATTTCTACACAGACTTTGAACTTTCAGCTTAAACGGCAGATTATCTGTACTCACCCTTCTCAGCTGAAGCAGTCTCGTCGTCTCTGACAGCAGAGCAGGTGATTCCTTTGACACAAGGGAGCCCAGTTACTCATAAACCAAACCCCCTCCCCCTCCCGACTCGCTGGATTTGCCTAATCTTAAAATCACAATTCACAGCTCAACCAACAATTAGTTACTGTAGCAACATTAAACAGCTGGCTTGTGTTTATGAGCACGTCTGTATTTATGTAATGATAGTAATAGTTAATAGTAGCTCTCACACAGGGACAGTTTGTCTCCTGTGTGTGGCGGCCTGGTCAATGGTTAACATTTTCCACTTGGAACACACCTGAAGTACCTGGTCAGGTATGAGCAAGGCTCCAGAGGTCCACCTAGTTACATAACGGACACGTTCAGGTTCATGTAAGAGCCGTGTCAACATGCCGGAAGCGTCCACACACACACTGTGTGTGGGATGAGGGAAAATGCAGTGTCTTTTTCACAATTTGGAATATTAGTCAGAAATTTCAATGAATTTTAGCCGGGTTTTATGTGACAAACCAACACAGAGCAGTGCGCAATTGTGAAGTGGAAAGAAAAGAACGTATGGTGAAAAAAAGGATGCGCCATGCATTTGTTTTCCAAAACATAAAGTAAAGATGGAGAATTTGTTCACAGGATGATTGTTATGCATTCACACCACAAATCTGGCCTTTATAAAAGACGGACAAGATGAAAGAAACCCTCAGGAAGTAAGCAGAAAGCTATGCAAACATGTTAGACATGTGTGTCAAATCCGGCCTGCTACAGCTTCTTCTGTGACTCTCTAGATTCAAGATGGTCACATAAATAAAACCTTGAAGAAAAACTGCTGCGTGATTAAATGTCGTCAGTCAAATTAAAGCAGTTCAGTATCTTTATATTGCCATGTTACATTAATTAGTCCAAATATACATGGATAAATATAAACCTTAGACCAGATGTTTCCAAGTGAAAAAAGGTTTGGACTAATCACGGTTAGCAGCAAATCTTTAGTCCTAATCGACTGAACTTTCCCCAAATGCATCACTGTTCTCTGTATTGTCATAACTTTCTCACCAGGTGGCGACAAAGTATTAAAAATAGTGGTAACCTCACCAGTTTCCTTCCTACCTTCTAGTACAATATGACAGAAATATGTTTGAACTATAACTACTGTTTACACCGCGACAGTTATTTGGTTAGAGCGACTTGTTGAACTAAGTGGTTCTGCAATCATATAAACTTAGAAATTTGGATCAATACAAAAAAATAATAATTCTGCGATCATTGGAGATAAAGATTAATTGTACTTATTTCTTTACGTGGAATAATTTAAGGTGTGTTTATTCAAATTGAAAAAAAAAAAATGGAAGAAAGAAAGAAGCCACGCACAATCTTTATCAGTCAGATGACGCAGCACGCGCCCCGTCCTGCAGCCTGGTGCTTTACAGGAAATGGTTCAAAACTGTCGAGACACTTTTGAGTCCAAATTCACCCGGGAAGGACGAGCAGCACTTTGTTTTGTTGTCTAAAACATCTCCACGCAGCTCAAACCTCATCTTCGTCATGGCTGGTAAGTTAAATCAGCTTCTTTTAGTTAGATATAAAACAAAAATAAAAGATACAAAGAGCAGAGCTTTGTGGCTCCTCCCAGACATCCATGTTGTTTCTCTTTGCAGTCCTGTGGAAAGGTTCTTTTAAAGTTCGCAAGAGGCAAAAAATACGATAATATTCGTAGAGCTTCTTCAGGGCTTTTAGAATCATTGTTACTTTTTGATTTAAAAATAAAAGCACAAAGTATTAATGTGCTTTACTTGTGATTTTATTTATTCCCGGTCAATTTTGACCCAGGGATTTTTTTTTAATACGTGGAAGTTGTCAGAATATGTCTGAAAATATTTCTATAAAGTCACAACAACACCTTCTTCCTCAGTTTAGTAGTGAGGAAAAGACACATGGAGAAAATGATGCATTTGTGTGTCTGTGTATGAGTGGGAATTAGTCTCACAGTTACAAACAAATTGTATTAAGAACCGTTTTGCACTTTAATTTGACAAATTGATCCGAACTCTATCTATCTATCTATCTATCTATCTATCTATCTATCTATCTATCTATCTATCTATCTATCTATCTATCTATCTATGTTATGACTCAAAAAATTATATACATTTAAAATTTTTGAAATACTTATTGTCAGCAGCAAGTATTTAAAAGTGTTTTCTAAAATAAATGACTAAACTGGAATCAATTTATTGTTGTTTTCCTCTCCTTTTTACCAGACACGCTGAGGATTGTCCTGCTGGGTAAAACTGGATGTGGGAAGAGCAGCCTGGCCAACACCATCTTGGGGAAGGAGGCTTTCGAAGTGAAGAATTTCACCAGCTCGGCGGTCACTCACTGCCGGTCAGAGACCCAGCGAGTTCAGGACAGGAGCCTCACTGTGGTCGACACGCCCGGCTTCTTTCACTCTGGACTGTCTGAGGAGCAGCAGAGGCGCGAGATAGAGAGGTGTACCTCAGAGTGCGCTCCCGGGCCCCATGCTTTTCTCATCGTGCTCAAAGTGGAGAAATTCACGGAGCAGGAGAGACAGGTCGTCAGAATCATACAGGAATGTTTCTCCGCGGAGGTTTTTAAGTATTCTGCCGTTGTTTTCACACACGGCGACCAGTTGGCGGAAAACATGAAGATAGAGGAGTTTGTTAGGAAAAATCAGCAGCTGAAGGATCTGGTGGAGAAGTGTGGAGGGAGATGCCACGTCGTCGATAACAAGTACTGGAAAAACAAGCAGGACGAGGTCAGAAACAACCGGGTCCAGGTGGAGCAGCTGCTCAACACCGTAAAGAAAATGGTGGCAGAAAACCATGGCGACTGCTACAGCACAAAAATGCTGCAAGACTGGCAGAAACGGAACCAACAACCCATAATCCACCGTTTATTTCAGAGTGTCATAAAATATGTAAGACCAAAGCCTGTGTTAATTTTTAGTGTGATAATTGTAGGTATAATTATATGGAGAAGATGGGGAGAACATCCTATGGAAATCAATTAGGACCAGATAATTAGGTTGGACTGATGACAGGATCTACCGAGGGTCTCAAACCGACAGCAGCTCCATCATGATTTGCTGCTCTGAATGTTTCTCTTAGAGTAAAAATCAACATCTTCAGTCCCACTGAAATTGTTATGCTATTTCTGACCTAATATCCACAATATTACAGATTCTATAACTTGTAATATTGCATAATTATAACAATAACATGTTAATAATGAATTCAGTTGTTTGATTCAGCTAACAAAAAGGAACAGGGAACAAAAACACCGAATGTGGCTCCACAAAGCTTTTGACAAGAAAGTGATCACATATTTGATAAACACAATTAAAACCAAAACATAGCCTTGATTTTGTTTAAATGAAGTAAATTGAATTCTGAAGTTTTGTTATCCACAGGTGTTTCTGTTTTAGCGTTTAGCTCTATTTGCATTTCTGGCTTTATCATTATTAATATTATTGTTGACAATGTCTTCCCATATTTACTTCACTGCTTGTCATCTAGCGACTATATTCTGTTCTCTGTGCATTTTGATTTAAACTCTGTTGTTAGTCAGGCTTTTCCCCACCTCATGTGCAGTTCTTATTAGACTTTAGCATCACTCTGTCATTTTTTTTTTTATTTTCCCCATGATCCCCCTGCTAAATGCTTTCCTCCAAGCTCACCGGTGCCTTCGCTTGTAGCAAAACCAAGCATCATCATCAGGACAAGCAAATGCCAGATGTAGTTCAGTCAAATATCATTTAATATGTAAAGTTATTGCCAAATCAAATTGTATGTTTGCTGCGGCCTAAATGTATCAGAGACTGTTGAACACAACAATAAAGCCGTTGCTTTCTGAACAGAAATCTGTCATCTGTGGTTCTTACACTGAATTAAACATCATTAATTCTTACTAAACTTTTAGTAACAAACAGCTCCTCTTTGTCTCTGATTGGTTTAAAAATGTAAATATCTTGCCCAATTACTGGAGCCTTAGATGAAAAAATAACCTGCCTTTGTACTGACATTGTGTAAGATGATGGAGTCTATAATAAAACTGCACTATGTGACCAAACCTCTGGAGTTATTGATTTCAAACATGCAGTTTTAGTCTAGGATCATGTGGCATTGTGTGTTAGAAATTTTACAAAAGAAAAATGTTATTTTGCATTTTTATTAACTTGCAATAAAAACAATGAAAACAAAAGTTGAGATCAATCAAGTTTTATTGGTTTGAAAAAAAGAAAGTTCTGACAATAATTGACATGTTTGTAAAGGGGAAAAAAAAGAATTACTTGAGTCTTAATTTTTCAACATACATTCACAAGTTGTGATAAACGTAAGAAACAAGCAAAGAGTGTTTCTTGCATATACCATATATATATATACTTTTTATTTTTTGAACATAAACGATTCAGTTTTACAGTTATAAAGAAACAGGTTAGGCTAACATGACTAGAAAAGCTCAAGTTAACTGGCTATTTCAATTTTGTTTTCAGAAAAACAGCAAATGAAACAATAAAAGTATAATTACAGGAAACAGTAACTGTTAGGCTATGAAAAGGTTATTAAGATTTTAATCAACAATGTTCCAAAACATGGTTAGAAAAAAACAACTATTAGCACAAATGGTTTCTCAAAACATCAATTTTCTACATTTTGTAAATGAAAAACTATATTTATTTCTACTTTCATGTAATATAGAATAGTATATTATAGTACTTGCTGTGAAGCTCCAATTCAGACAGTTTTTTTTTAAAAAAGATGTTAAAAATGATGTGAAGAACAATGTTTCCCCACCAACCCTCTGTATCCTCCATCATTTTGTTGTATTATTTACATAACCAATCTTCTGCCCTCCTGTTAAAGTAACATTTTACAAACATTATCAACCACTTCCATAGTTGCTGATCACAGATTTATCAGAGGCTTTATGGTTTGTTTGCTTTGATGTTTTTGCTCCCTCCTCAATTTTAAGCCTCCATGAAGACAAACATCTAAAACATTCGACAAACTAAGGCCACATGGAGACGAGTTTAGGTGTATCTGGAAAAGGTTTTCCGTCTTTTAGGCTATGCAAAAACACGAATCTGACATTTTAAGGAACCAGGAGCAAATATTTTTGAAAACGGATGAGTTTCAACACATTGTCCTTAATGGTTCCACGTTCTGTTGTAGAACCATTAAGGACAAAAATGTACATCATCAGTCTCCATGTAGTCTGAGCATCTTGCCCTTGTCATTTAATTTCTTTACTTTAATTAGGCTTCAACTTTAGCTGCTTCTCTCCAGTACTGTTTGGATTGTTTACCCAGCATGATATGCTCAGCATTTTCTCTCCCACCTGGAAAATGACTTTAGTTGTATTTACAACAGTGTCCTTTGGTGTTTTACTGTTGTAAGCTACAGCTGCCCCAGCTATGCCACCACCCACTGCTCCGGCACCTGCACCAATATATGGATGTTGTGTGCATATATTCATACCAAAAAATGCTCCCAGCAACATTCCTACTGTAGCTCCAGAAAATACCTTCAAAATCTGCCCCCAGGGCCATCGTCCTTCCCCACCCTGCTCGCTTCTCATCCTCTCTTTCTCTTCCCCCACCACTTTAAGTAAGTTGTTGGAGTAGCCGCGCTGCTCGTTTTTCATTCTCTTTATCGTGTTGAGAAGCTGATCCATCTGAAACTTGTTGTTCCTGTAGCCGTCCTGCTGATCTTTCCAGTATTTATTATCCACAACGTGGCACCTGCCTCCACACTTCCTCACCAGCTCTCTCAGATCAGAATTCTCTTTAATAAAATCCTCAATCTCCTGCCCTTCATCCAGCTGATCGCCATGCGTGAACACAACCATAGCGTGATTCAGAGCCTCATCGGAGAAATATTCCTTTATTTTATTGATGACCTCCTTCTCCTGGTCTGCGAATCGCCCCACATTCAGCACAATGAGAAACGCGTGAATCTCAGGTGCGGCCATTTCAATACACTTTTTAATTTCAGTCTTCAGCTTCTCTTCATCCATATTGTTTCCGAAGAAGCCGGGAGTGTCGATGACTTCGACAGGAGCTCCGTTGATATCTCTAGATTCAGTGTGGCATTCATCTGTCTCAGAGTTTGGGGATGTTTTTTTTTTAAACAGATCTTCTCCCAGTATGGCGTTTCCCAGGCTGCTCTTCCCACTGCCAGTTTTTCCCAGCAGGACTATCTTTGTTGTACTTGATGCTAGAGGACAATAAAAATATATATTTTTATTCAATTAAATATTAAATCCTACTAGACTTTGATCTCAGAACAAGCAAGGCCTTAGACAACACCACATGTTTTATTGCTTGAGTTATGTTCAAATTACTGCAAAAATGTATCATCTCCGTATGACTGATATTAATTGATTCCATGTCAACATTGAAACTTTGGTTCACTGAAGTGAACTTTGGTTCACTGAAGTGAACTTTGGTTCACTGAAGTGAACTTCACAAATGCAGCACAATCCTGAGCACAACAATTAAAACCATATGTCAAAGCATTAGATTAGTCAGAACATTTTAAGTGTTGTTAATATTACTGCAGATTAATTGAACCAGTTTTGACCTAAAAGCCTCTCTGATGGAGGGATACCACAGCAGCGCGTTACGAGGCTCAACACAGCAGACAGGAGAGGAAGTTCTTTGCTGCATGGCTAGCCCACGCGCGCACATCCGCGTGCACAAGGTCACAACGGGACGAGTTTAAACGACTTTTACAAGTTCCACAGGAAATGAATAAAGAGGAACCAGAGTAAAAATAGTTACCGAACTGGAAACTCACAAAAAGTGACCGTGTTTTTATTCTGAAGCTTAAACTAAATCAAGGAGCTACTATTGTTACATATGTTTTACATGCAAACTCTTCTGCTTCTTACATAGCAATAGAAGAGTGAATAAGCAAAAAAAAACAACAAAAAAAACACAATTTCAGATGGCTTCCAAAAAGATGGCGACGAAAAGAAAAACAAAAAGCAAAGAAGGAAAATATTGGTGAGAGTAAAAATAAATAAATAACAGTCACTGTTTTTATATGTTCATTTTGAGTAATTAATTTAACCAACTCACCCGCCATGACAAAGAGGAGCTGAAAGTTTGGAGATCGTCTAGTCAGTTGTTGGGTTCGTTGGTACTGAGTGTCTCTCTCTCTAAACTTAAAGCTGTTCCACACTTTGCTTTCGCTTTTGGCCCCAGTTCAGTTCAGTCAGTTACTGGGTCCGCCTCTCTCTCAGTTTAAAAATGCTCCACATTGTTTTCCCTTTTAGACTTGCCTCCAGTACAAAGATCGAAATATTTCAAAACATCCAAAGAGGACAGAGGCTGATTTTTAAACCTTTGCTGATGAAGATAAGATTAGGGGATAAGATGGGCTTCATGTGTAAGTATCGGCCAATCACGATCCCCCAAAATGAAGGAAATCTGAGTCCAGAAATCAACTGGTCAATAAATCAGTTGGCCAATAAATGTATCCCATTATACATGTATATAATGTAAACAGCACTGCAAGAGATGCAAGAAGTTTATAGCAGGTGTGTGAATGATCTAATGATCGGCCTGCTGACTGCAGCCAGTCCACATTGTTATCAGAGCTAGAGGGACCCAGAACCACATTTCACTGAGGGCCCCATGGAGGCTTGGGCCGGCCCTGATTCGTTTGGATGTGAACACGCCAACTGTCTTTATGATGTTTGTGGGTTTTGTTGGAGATACTTTGTGTTGGTTTTTGTCTCATACTTGAATACCGGTATGGATCAACCGAGGAAGAGGAAGTTTTCTCCATGTGGGATCATTTTAATCTTAACACAGAGAATAAGGTAAATTATTATTCTGTTCTCATTTCCACTTTTGATCACTTTTCTTTTGAGATATCAGTGGGATTATTATTCACTTCCTCATACATTTTCTCATTATTAGGCCTGAACTCAACAAGCACATGGCATTTTAGCAATATCATCTTTTTACTGTTTGAAGCAAAAAATGTTGTTCCTGCGGTTCTAAAAACAGCCATTGGGGAAAAACACCATGTAGTTGCTTCCCACATCGTGTAAGAGAAAAAGAAATACAAGATATTTTTACTTTCTGTTAGCATAACAATTTATAGTATTGCATAGTTTCAACTGTGAAGCTGCATTTCAGGCACTAATTACTGAAAAATATCAAATATTAAAAATTACATGAAAAACAATGATTTTATGCTTCATCACTTTGTTGTATTATTTACTTAACTAATCTTTACTAACATTTTACTTTTTCCAAAGTATCAACCACTTTCATTCTTCCTCACATACAGAAAATATGAGTAAAGAGACAAAAACACATTTTACTGTTTCTTTATTGTTAGTTTGCTTTGAAGTTTTTACCACCTTTCACATTTTAGCCCTCCTGCACTGGCAAGTGAATTTGTTCAGTTAGTTTACATTGAACTGAGAGGAGAAACAAACTGAGGAAGAAAACCTGAAGACTGGGTGGAGAAGAGAACAGCACTACAATGCACTACAAGATACTTTTTCTTGTATTTTCTTTATCTTCAGTCTTATATAACTTTGTATGAAGGGTATGTTGAGTTCGTTTCACCCAAATCTGTTCCTGTTCACTGGGATTTTAAAGTTTGTTGAGACTGGATGACTTCTTCCTGATATTAGAGCGCCCTCTACTGGCTTGTGGAGTGATGTGCATTATTCTCGTTTTCTTCTCCAGTCTGCAATTTATTGCAATTTACTTGGCCAGTAGAAGCCAGGGAGGAGGCAGAGGAAGTCCATATTTACACAGATTATCTGTCTCACATCACTCTGTCATAACAAGCAGATTTAACAAATATGTATATATAAAAAAGTTTTTATAAACATTTTAAGACACTTGCATCGCATTTATAGAATGTCCAGTGCTATTTGTTCCCATGGTATTTAACCGTCATCAGCAATAAAGTTTGATCAACTCTGAGATGTTCATTTAATAAATACCAGTACAAATCCTATAATAGCCGGTTTGAACCCTGCATTGTCTGTTTAAGTCGTTTTCCTTTATTTATTTATTTAGAACGGGCAAAAAATAAAAACAAAATAAAATTAAAATAAATTATGACGTCCATTGACATGCAATCTTGCATTATTTGTTGGAAAAGAAGCCGGTAGAAGGTAGAAGATCTTAGGATTTCCTGCCCCTCTCATACTCACAGCCTACAAACATTTAAATCTCCTCACACCAGATAAGCTCTTAAATGATTCCCACACTGAATGATACTTAAACATCACATTCTCACCCTTAAATGTACAACTATTTATGTTTTAATATCATCATTTTTGGTCTTAAACCGTTTTCTAAAGCTGTCTTATATTTGTACTTCTTTTTTTAACTCATCATTTAATCCATTCCATAAATCTACCCCACAACCTGATAAATTAATATTGTTCTAATACATTATTTAAAATTTCCTTCTCCTCTTAAATTATAACCCCCCCTCTCTGTCACAAAGCATGTTTTTCATATTGTGTGGACGTTCATGGTTTCTTAGGCTGCGTTCACACTGCAGCCTGAAGTGACCTCGTTCTGATTTTTCCAAATGTGACCTGTGATCTGCAAGGGAAACTGCAAACGACCTGAAAATGTCCCGCATGCGCAGTAGAGGGCGCAATAACATCTCACATAGAGAGCCTGCTCAGTGTTTTGCCAATCGCCATAAAAAGAAGAAGTTCACAGTGTTTGCTAAAGTTAACATGGATGCTATTAGTGGAGCATATAATTGAAGATGTTGTCCGATTAACAATTTAATCCTCATTATAGTCTGCCATGGTTGTTGTTTGCAGAATAGTGACGTTTGTCGAGTATCGGTGACGATCAGATCAGATGAATGCGACCTGACTGTTCAGATTCAGGTCACGTTTGAATCGGATACGTATCGGGTATCCAAGAAGCCTGGGTCACATTAGAAAACAATCCGACCCGTGTTGTTCAGACTGTCATGGAAAGATTATTTACAACTCGCAATAAGGCAAAAAAATAAATCTGAACTGGGTCACTTTGGCCTGCAGTGTGAATGCAGCCTTAATTATACATTTTTAAATTTTACAAGGTCCCAGAATTTCAGTACTTTTGGATGAAAAAACAGCAGGTTTGCATGTTCCTAGTACCACTTTATGTTGTATTCAGATTGATTTTTGTTTGTATTTAATGGCTGTAAATTTTTCTTTGCATTCATTGCCCCAAAACTTACACAGTCAAATGTGGTACAATGAGTGTATTGTACAAAATAAGCTAAGATTTGCATAATCTTATCCCCTCAGAACAGCAACACTGTTGGCTTGTTTTGATTTTACTAGGCCGATCTGTGGTTTCCAGCTAAATTTGTCATCCAGTATAACACCCAGAAATTTGATCTCAAGAACTTGTTTTAAAGCAACACTGTCAATAGTTATTTTTATTGCATTATTTTCTTGTGTATTACAGTTTCCAAATATCATAAATTTAGTTTTATCTTCATTTAATGACAATTTATTGATTTTGGACCAATGTTGTAGTTTTTTTCATTTCTGTATTGACCACCTCAGAGAGTTGTTGGATGTTTTCTCTGGTATCATAGTATCATCTGCAAATATAATATATTTTAGCAGGTTTTGATACTCTGAATATGTCATTTATATACAAATTTGATAATTTGGGGCCCAACACTCACCCCTGTGGGACCCCACAAGTTATGCTTAATAAATCTGATTTCTGACTACATATTTCTACAAATTGTTTCCTTTGTCCAATGCAGCTTCTGGGCCAGTTTAATGCTACCTTTCCAGTTTTTTGAGTAAGATGTCATGATTTATGGTATCGAATGGTTTCTTGAGAGCTAGAGATCTACATCGATTGAAAATTTCCTTCTATTCATCCTGTCCAACATTTCTTCTGTTAACGCCATCGACACCATTGAAGTTGATCTATTTTCTCTGAAACCTTGTTGATAGTCTGTCACAGTGTCGGGCCACTTCACCCGCTTTGAAAGAAAGGATTATTTTTTATTTCTATTTCAAAGGAAATGTTCTTTATTGTACCTGAGTACCACTGGGTTTTCCTCAAGGGTTAATTTTAGACCATCTGTTTGTTTTGTGTATGTATTGTTCTTGGGTTTGTGACAAATGACACTTAATCTGAAACATCGAATCCTCCCAAATGATCCTGTTGAGACATTCTGTTCTCTGGCTTTGTAATGATGGCCTAGCAAAAACTCACCAGGTGAGGTTTCTAGATCTCGTGTTACATAAGAAGGTCGACGTAGTGAAATGGCACACAAAAGGTTTTCACAAAAGTTTCTCAACCCGTTTAACTTTTCCACGTTTTATCATGTCACAAAAAAAAACAAAAACAAACTTCAATGTGTTTTATTGGGCTTTATGTGATGATAACCTTCATAGTCTTTCTTTGAATAACTGAAGGTCGTCTGTTCTGATTAATGAACAAACATCGTCAAGAAACACAACATACATGGAAAGTCAGAGAGAGAGAGACAGTTGTGGAAAAGTTTAAAAACACAAGTTGTGAAGAGCTTTTATACAAACAGACTGAACTGAAATTGAAACTCTTCTCTCAGAGTTTTGATTTCAATTCAGCCTGGAGGCTGAAGGTAACCAGAGAGGCTGCAGACAGAAGAGTGTTTGGACAGAACAATGATGAGCTGCTCACTAAACAAACCTGACCTACAAAGAACGGTGGCCAGAAGAAAGGAATCCATGAGCAAAAACAATATCCTGACAATGAAACAACATGGAGGTGATGGTGTCATCAGGTCAGAGTTGATAATACAAGGTAATATTTGAAAGCCCAACAAAGATTACAAGTAACTTAAAACTGTAGAGGAGATTCATCTTCTGGCAAGACCTCAACCGTAACCAGAGAGCCAGAGTCGAATGGAGTGTTTTTTTTATTATTATTATTTAATCAGAGCATATTCATGACAAACTCAAGATATGGTGTAATTGAGAATCTGTTTACTCATAAATACATAATTGTACAAAATGAAGGAACGAATGACAGAATGAACGAACAAATTAACAAAGGAATAAATGAAGGAACCAACAAACGAAAGACCCGTCTAGTTCAAAGCACTTATTTTATTTCTTACACTTTATGAGTTTTCACACAGAACATCACTTTGACTCTACATGTGCATATGTAAATATTGATTTTACAGTTTTCTAAATACAAAAGAGAAAAAAAACACAAAAAACTCAAGAACCTAGAGAAGAAAAAAAAAAAATGACACCAAAACAACCTTGAGCGCTACAATGAAAGTCTACATGCGAATATATATGTATACACATGTTACATATATTCACACACATATCCAAATAAGATCCAGTTGGGATGTTCACAAGGTGACAGAAGACAGGAAAGTAATTTAAGATAAATTAAATATAATCAGTTCTTATTGCGAGTTGTCGAAGTATAACTTATGTAAGAAAAGTTCAATAGTTTCCAGATCCTCTGAAACCTGACAGATGTTTGATTAAGTTCATGAGTCAACTTCTCAAAGGGGATAAGAGCTGAAATCCACATGCAGGCGGTGACCACAAATAAAAAACGACTAACTTTATAGGTGTTAAATAAATTGTCTAGAGTGCATCAAGAAGACAGTTTTTAAGTTTTGATTGAAGCAACACTGATTAATATCTAAGGGTTAATTTACCTGTAGCTTTAAGACACCTATAAACTAGAGGACGTCAAATTTATCAAGGTGTAGAAAACTAAAGTTTACTGCACAAACAAACTGATGTGGAAATCACTGAGGTATTTCTTAGTAACTGTAAAGTGAAAACTCGGAGCAGAGAGTCGGTAAAACTGGAGGAACCGGTTGATCGGGACGCCGTAGTGGGAGTAGCTTCCCACATAAAAAGAGCAAAGTGTCTGGTGGAAGACAACACACCTGGGGAAAGCCGTCGACCCACACAGGTAAGACATCTTTAATAATTATACATAACATTTTGATCATTTCTTATCTGAGGTGAACAGATAAGAAATGATACTTAGTGTTTGAACAAGATCTCCAGAAATTATGCTTGTGGCTGAACCTGGATAATAATAATAATAATAATAATAATAATAATAATAATAATAATAATAATAATAATAATAATAATAATAATAATAATAACAATAAAATAAATAATAAGTAATGACAATAGTGCTAAATGTTTATTTTAATGAAATTCAATAATTAAGTGAGTAAATAATTTAAACAATTTAGCAATATTTTAAACTTACAATGCAAATATAATCTGAACCAAGTTGAAAATTTTAACATTTTTACGGCAACATTTTTTTCTGTACAACACCTTTAAAACATAACATTACTCCAGGTACTTTGCAGGAAAAGGGATTATGATTTTAAGAACAAAATTACAACATTTGATCCTCGGCAATCACCATATTTTTGGAAACGTGTCGGCTGCCTGCTGACTCCACCTGCAGCAGGAATGTGCAGGCTGCCATTTTTAAAGGAATCCTCTTGAATGTGTTAAAATTGCAACAAATCACAGCTGAGTAATGGAGCGAAGGGGATTCCTGTCCGGTACTGGACCTTGACCAGGCAGACATGAAAAAACGATCAGGAAATACTGATGTTTTTAAAATTCACTCCCCATTTACTGTCATTTCATTTCACCTATTAGGGTTAATTATTATCATGACTCTGTCATTTTAAATAAGGCCACTGAGAAAACTGTTAAGAGTTACTACCAGCAAGTATGTACTATTGTTCTTGAATTGCTTCTTAACTGCGCTTTGTGTTAACCGTTTGGTACAAACTACTGTTCATGAAATTATATGCAGTTGAAGCCAAGTATTTACACACACCAAATAAAAACACACACATTTTCTGCTCATTGTCTGAAATTAAATCTCTCGGATTTCTTTGTAACTTTCTTCAAATTCTGATGTTTACTTACATTGGGCCATGCAGTAGCTAGGAGAACTGTCTTTGAAACTGCACGTCTTGAGTCAAATCTTTTGGGTTTCCTTTCACAAACGTCTCACAATAGTTTACTGGAGTTTTGGCCCATTCCTCCTGACAGGACTGGTGAAACCGAGTCTTCATTCACGTTTTTTCAGATCCTCCCACAACTTCTCCATAGGATTCATTTCAGAAGTTTGTGATGGTCACACCAAAATACTGACTTTGTTGTCCCTAAGCCACATTGTAAGCACTTTGGCTCTGTGCTCAGAGTCATTATCCACTCAGAAGACCAATCTGTTCCCGAGCTTTTTCTTCCTGGCTGATGTCTTTAGATGTTGCGTCAATATTTCCACTTTCCTCATGATGCAATTTGTTTTATAAAGCGGACCAGGTCATCCAGCAGCCAAACAGCACCAGTTGGGATGGTCCAAACATCCAGGTTCCTCCTTCAGATATAATGATGGTCATTGTCACCAAACAATGGCGAACTTTTAGGTCTACAAAAATGAAGATCTTTGTTCCTGTGGAGATGGGCAAGCTGCAATCTGGCTCCTTATACCTTTTTTGAAGCAAAGTTTCTTCTTCTTCTTGTTTGCTGAGTGGCCTTTCAGCCCATGTTGGTACAGAAACTGTTTCACTGTGGATGATGATAAACAGCTTCAACCAGCAGCTACAGAAGGTCTTTGTTCTGGGGTCAATCTGCACATTTTAAATTAAAATACATTCATCTCTGTGACAGAATGAATCTCCTTCCTGAGTGCTGTGATGGTTGGACATTCCCATCATGTTTCTACTTGCGTAATAGTTTGAACAGAAGATCGAGACACATTCAAGCATCCGTAAATTGCTCTCAGGGATTAACTGGACTTGCACAGTTGCATAACTCTTGTAATGATTTCTTGTCCAATTTCGTTTGACCTTCCCACTGCTTCAAACAAGAAAACAGTGTGTTCCCGGTCTGTCATCAACAGGAGTGCCTCCAATTAATTCTAATAGGCCAATAACATATCAGAGGTTTCCAAAGCCATTACATAATAATCTGACTTCTAGTCATTGTGTAAATAGACAGCAATCGTTCAGTGTGTAAACTTCCGAATTTGAAGAACGTGAAAAAAAAGAAAGTTCTCTCTAGGTTTTCTGGCATTTTGTAAATACATAGACAAAAATGTGAGTAATTCTAACTAAAGTAAAACAAGAGACGTTTGGTCTGATTTAGTTTTAGACAGCGAGATAAAAAAAAATGTGTAAGTTTCCTTTTAATTGCTGTACACTTCAGGCTTCAGCTGAAAGGTACTGAATAGTTCCTTTGACAAATGGCTCAGTTACGAGTTATTTTGTGAACTTTTTCTAATTCAGGGTCCACAAGTCCAGTTTTTCTTGTAATAGAGCAGAATATATATATCTATATTTTTAGCTTGTCTTTTCTATCCTTGAAAAGGTCACCGTGTGTCATTTTTTGTATCCACCCAGAAATATGGCGTATGCTTTGTCTGAGGAGCAAGTTCTGTGCGTCATTTGCATGGACAGCTTCACCAATCCGGTGTCCATCCCATGCGGCCACAACTTTTGCCTTGAATGCATAAACGGCTTCTGGGACTCAAGCCACAAGTCCGAATGTCCGCTGTGCAAAGAGAGCTTCCAGACCCGTCCGGACCTCAGGGTGAACATCGTCTTAAAAGACATTACCGAACAGTTCAAAAGGTACGGATCTATTCCAATATCGTACAATCATCAAACATGTTCCTCTTCCATTTTACTAAACCCGAGTTCCGTGTCACAACAAAAGGTCTATGAGGAAAAAACAAGCAAGCAGGCCAGAGCCGGCGCCGAGGAAAAACTCCTCCAGACGGTCCTTAAAAGCCGACAGCATAACCTGCGACATCTGCAGCGAAGACAAGCTGACGGCGGTGAAGTCATGCCTGGTCTGTCAGGCGTCTTACTGCGAAATGCACCTGGTGCCTCACCTGAGGGATCCGGTGATGACGAAGCACAGGCTGACGGATCCGGCCACCTTCAGCACAAGTCACCTCTGCAGAAACCACAACAAGCCCCTGGAGATGTTCTGCAAGAAGGAGCAGACCCCCGTCTGCGAGCGCTGCACCGAGAGGGACCACAAGCACCACGACGTTGTTCCTATGGAGAAAGAGAGCACACGGGTCAAGGTATTTCACTCTACTATTGTGGACTTTACGATTATTTCAAGTCAAGTCAGGTTTATTTGTGTAGGCAGTTCAAAGTGCTTTACACCATAAAAGCATCACACAGTCACCACTTGTGAAACAAGTAATACATATTAAATTTTGTCAAATGCCATCAATGAAATCATCAATACACACAAAATGTGTTGATCAATGATCCATTTACTACTAATCAAAATAGGACTTTAGAACTCCACCCTCCTGGTTTTAGTCAGAACACCAGCAGCAGCTTTTTGGATCATTGCTTGGTTTTTGTCACCCACTAAGTTGTTTGATTTTTCTCTCATTTATACCAAACAATTTATTTCATAACCTTATGAACCAAGTTCTATTGATCTTTAAGACAATCTGTGTTGTTACTCTAAATTTTTGTTCAGGCCCAGCTGAAGGTGGTTCAAGCAGAGATTCAAGAGAAGATCCAGACCAGACTGAAAAAGACTGAGGAGATCAAGAACTCCATAGAGCTGAGCAGGGTAAGGTTTTTAATTCACTTCAAATTCAGTTCACTGCACGTTTAGGCTTTCGATTGGATTTATTGCATTATCTGCAATCATTACTGCTGCTGCTTTATCAATACATCATCAGGAGATCTTGATGTTTGATTGAAATGTTCTAGTACAGCTAGGAAAAAATAGCATAAAAGTGAAACCCTTCTTATCAGTCATTTCAGAAAGTTAATTTATTTTATAGACACATAGAGTGATATAGTCCAAGCCTTTTGATGGTTATTGCTTTTAGATAAAGATAATGCAACTGTGAAAATCAGTTTTTGTTTTTCTCTACTTGCAGATAGAGAAGGAAAAGGAGATACAAGCCAGTGTTCACGTAGCCAACCTGGCAATAAATGCCATCGAGAGAAACCAGGCTCTGCTCATCGAGGAGCTCGAAGAAAAGCACGAAGCGGCGAAGCGGAGAGCAGAGGATCTCCTGGAAGAGCTCGACCAGGAGCTCGGCGAACTGCAGAGGAGACGCAGTGAGCTGCAGTACCTGGAGAGCACCAAGGATCCACTACATCTGCTGCAGGTCAGACAGGGACTGATCACCACAAAAAGACCGTTTTAAAAAACGTGCAAACTGATAGGACATAACACAATCTAATATACCAGGTTATTCCAGGTCAATTTCACCGATGTAGCCATGACAGCAGCAATACCAGGCTTGTTTCTGCCTGTTAAATGTATTTGTTGTGTTCATTAAATAAATCGTTTTAGAGCTTCCCCTGTCTGAGCTCTCCGCTATCGTCAACGAACTGGTCAGAGGTCAGTGTTGACCCCGACATCTACGTAAGACGCGTGAGGACGAGTTTCTCCAAGCTGGTGGACCTCTGCCAAGAACTTGAAAAGAACCTTTGTGCGGAAGGTCTGTGACTAATTAATTGACATTGCATTAAATGTTGCTTTGACGTTCTTCATGAAGATTTTACTCTTCTCATTTCCAAGTTGATTTATGAAATGGTTTGAATCGATTGTTTTTTCCTGTTTCTTTTCAGAAGTCACCAAGATGGTCGAATTTGCAGGTATGCGTATGAAGCTTTAAGGTAGTTAAGGAAATGTATTTTTCACTAACACTGATGACCAAAATGTTTAGGGTTTTCCAAGACAAACATGAAAAACGTCAGTGATACTTAGAATAATTTCACATCTGATAATTGACTTGGTTTGATTACGGACCAAAGATGCAACATTTGTTATGTTTTCAGCTGCTGCGGTTTGTTTTCATGCTTCGCTCTGTCAGACGAACCAAACCCTTTGACAAACCTGTTCATTGTTCACCCTTTTGAACAATGTTGGCTCTGTACCAAGAACCACTGAAGAAGACATAAGCGCAACTTCCTTCTTCATAAAATGTGAACAAAAATAGACCAGCATCATATTTTGGTAGATGTAGGATTTTTCTTTTGTTTTTGGCAAAAGACCAAGAGACATTTCTCCTGCTAATGTTAGACACATTTGTTTTGGTTATATTTAGCTAGGATTCCCTGTGCTTTAGCTTGTTTTCTGCATTTGGAACAGTTCCTGGTCTGTTTGCCGTTCACATAGTTCCACCAGTTTGCCTTTTTGTTCCACATCAAAGTTCGATTGCGCATTCGGACATCCCCGAATGAACCGGACTAAACAAACTAGAGTTTGATTAAAGCAGACTAAACAGGAATGATGTGAAATCACCCTTAGAGAGAATAACATTCTTTATATTTATCCATCCTCAGTGGATGTGACTCTGGACCCTGCAACTTCTGCCAGCTGGCTGCTTCTGTCCTCGGATGGCAAAAAGGTACATTTCACTGAGAAACTGCATCATCCCTCACTATAACCTGCTCTTCAGAGTTTTAGACATGCGAGTCTTGGACTAACAAGTATCATGACGGTGATCCACAGGTGAGCCTGAGCTCCCAACAAAGAAAGCATGCGCTCCCTAATGACTCTCGCAGGTTCGATTCCTGTGTTGCCGTTCTGGGGAAACAAAGATTCACCTCTGGGAGACAATACTGGGTGGTCAAGGTAAGAGGTTGACAGAATCACAGCTATTGCTGAACAGTGACAGTGTAGGAAAATTGCTAACTTGTAGGCAATTTAGAGCTCAAAGATTGATGAGAATTGCAGTTTTAATCTTGTTTGATGTAGCAAAGTGTTTTAAGATTTGACCTTAATTTAGCAAGTACCTCTGGGGCAAATAATTCATCCAACTGAATCCCCTTGTGAAATATCATCAGTTGTTTAATTCTGTGCTCTGATTTATTTAATAGGTAGGGGATAAAACAGACTGGGATCTTGGTGTGGCCAAGGAGTCCATTAACAGGAAGGGCTCCATAACCGTCCGTCCAGACAACGGTTACTGGGCGATCTGCAGGCGGAAGGGGGAGAGTCTCCGGGCCTGCGCCGGACCCTCCGTCATCCTCAACCTCCAAGAAATCCCTGCGAAAGTGGGCATTTTCCTGGACTACGAAGAAGGATCAGTGTCATTCTACAACACCGACGCAAAGACTCACATCTACACTTACAAAGGATGTTGTTTTACTGAGCCCATGTACCCATACTTTAATCCATGCCTCCACGACAATGGGAGGAACACAGCACCACTGATTATCTGCCCAGTGGAAACTGGGCTTGTTGTAGAGACTACAGTGAACTGAAGTTCAAGTCAATTAAACAGTTACAGTGAAGTCCCATTTTCACCTTACTGATTACACCAAGTTATTATTGCATTTTAAGAAAAATGCTTAGGTTGTGTTTGTTTTGTATTTCATGTTTAATACCAGAAAACTCATGAAAAGATTCAGGGAACTTCAGATCCCAGTTTACATTTTAAAGCCCTTATTGTAAATTACAGTGTAATTTTCTGTCTCTTTATTGCTTCATGACCAGTGTTTATAATTCTCCTCATTCTTTGGGACTTGTTGCAGTTTTATCTTCCACAAACCAGCAGTTATCAGTAAAGCCAGAAACAGTGAATTATCTTGCTTTACAGGTTGTTGAATCTTTTGCCCTCCGTTTTTCCCAACATGGTTTTGTCCACCGTGGTGTTTAATAAAGGTCAATGTTATTTAGAAATAAAATATCACATTGTAACATCATTTTCCTCTCACGGTTTCTGTGATGTTTGGTGTTTTTAGGAGGCTGAAGTCCTGTGTTTTTAAAGGGAGGAATGTCTCTTTCTTTCTCTGCCGGGAGCATCAGGAACCTGTTCAACTGCGTGATTAGACAAGAATGTATTGCTGGCATTGTGCTTTCAGTTTAGGACTATTTATGACTTAATTTTTAAGTAAACGTATCAAAATGACATTAAAAACGCAAGACTTTGTTGAGAAAATGGTGCAAAACCAATACCTGGGAAACTTGCTCATGTGGCTCGCAGTAAGCATGTTTCAGAAGGTCACACAAAATCGGAGAAAAAACGCAAAGAACACATGATGCATGCGCGCCAACAATCCCTTCTGTTGTTCACTGACTTAGTTTGTTGCTAATGGTTGATAAGGAGAAGAACTGTAACCCGAAAAGCTAATTTAAAGCAGTTGCCATGACAATGAGACAGCTGTAGAGAAAAACCTTAAGTCTAGGTTGTCCTGCACTGAGTCTTCCTGCTGATCTCCCTGTGAAAGGCTAGATATGCAGGGAATGCTTATTTCAACACTACACCAATCCAATACTAAATGTAAAAGAATGCGGCCTTTTTAAATCAAAGCGACCTTTATTCGAGTCACAGCTTCAAGGTTTCATTGTAAGGGAAACACTGACATCTAGTGGTGAGCTAGAGTTACAGCAGACATTTCATTATTTTTCACAAAACATCAAATCTCTGTTTAGTAAACTCTCTTAAATCTGCCTGTTCCTTAAAAGTTCAAAATATAGACTAACAATGTGGATTCTATCATGTTTTTTCTAGAGCAAAACAAATCATGTCATTCCCTTTAGGATTATATTATTTTGTTTCATGTTCAGGTTAATCCCACCTAAAGAATTTCCTTCATGGCAACAATATTTCATGCAACTACCCACTGTTTACCCACGAGTTACAGCTGTAAATGCGTTCAAGTTCAAAGTGCATAATTTATAGAATAGCAGCTGCCATATATCAATGTTAGCAATCATAAAGGACTGATAAGATTGCAGATTTTGGAGGGAGTTTAATTTCTTTTGCAATTTATTCAGATTTTGGATGATATTTCTGGCCAGTTGGATGGCCTCTCTGCTCTTCTTACAAACAGCACCAGCAGTACCTTTTAATACTGAAGTGTTTTAAATTTGCATTTATCAATAAAACTGATTCTGGCCAGTTGTTAAACTCTTTCGTTAAGCCAACCATAACATAACATACGTACTATTAACTATTGGAAATGAATTTTCCAAAGAGAGGAAAATTCCTTGACACCATTAGAAATGGTGTCAAGGAAAATGCTGACAAAGTTTTGTTTACAAACACAAAAGACGAGATCCAGGTGCGTAATGGTGATTGTAAACCAGGTTAATCTGGGAGAGAAACTAACTTACTGGCTACATTCAAACTGTAAGCAAATGTAAACTTGACCCCAAAATGTAAGCAAAATGTTGTGGTCAAGTTAGAATAAGTGTGAACACTCAGATTTGGCTGATAGCTGATCGTTTCTGAGTCAGATTCGAGCCACTTCGCAGCCAACCGTTCTGAATGTGATTCCAGTGGGAAAAACCAAAATGTTTTTTTTTTTTTATCATTTTTTTCTCCGAAGAGTTTTTTTTGCTGTGCTAGTGGCTTGCATTTTCCACAACGGTGGGCTGGCGGGGGGGGCATGCGGCGAGGGTCGCCGGGACCGGGGGTCGAGCCTGCGACGTCCGCGTTGAGGACTGAGGCCTCCAAGCGTGGGGCGTGCTAAACCACTGCGCCACCACAGCACGCCCCACCAAAATGGTTTTTATGCAACTTTGACGGGACTTTCCTTCGTCGTCTGTCATAACTGTGCACTGGCAGGAGGTGTCAGTGGTTGGCAAGTTGAACAGTGGCAACTGTAATCTGACCCCATTGCAATACAAAACAACACTCCCATACATCTTCAAAGAGATGGGGCGCCTAAAACAAAATTTGCATTAATCAATAAAACTATTTGTGCTGGAAAGACACTTTACGAAAGTAAATACACTTTTCTTTGATTCCCGCATTAAAGAGTGCTGTGTAGGACATCAGTTTTTGTCCTCTTGCACATGAAGGTCAGTTTGTACTGAATTCAGCTATGGGCAACAAGTAATATTATCAACCATGAAGAAAACAAGCAAATCTCAAATTTGAGCATGAAGATCTGAAGTGTGAATGCAGCCTAAAAAACATCCTATGGAGAACCGAGTCTTCTTGGGACCTGGAGAACTCAAGGCAAACCTTTTTGGGCTGTCAACCACAGGAATGGAGAATGCATGATGAAGCTCTGGAGACTGCGGTTCACAAGGCCGGGAACTCTGATCGAGGGACCCACTTGAGGAGTCCTACAGAGTGGCAGGGAGGCCACTGGAACCATTGACGAACCCTTGGATCACACAGTAGATGTGAAACCCTAGGAGAACCCTTTAGCTCCGGATAGCAGTCTTGGAAGCGTCAGAGTGATGGACATGGCTCAGAAAAACAACCTGTATGTTTGAAGAACTTTTGATGAAACTCAAAGTTCCTGGATTCTTCTGTCATGTTTAAGGTTTCGTTACCGATCCAGGCACAGAGATTACTTGTGTGGGAAAAGCAGATGTGTTCATGAACAGACTTTCAAAACCACAGAGTCACACGGAAACAAGCAAGGTGTGATCAAGAGCAGGAGGCTTAAATCCTGGGGAGTTGATAACTGACGAGATGCAGGTGCAGGAGGGTGATTACAAACCAGGTTTCTATCCATAAAATCAATGCTCTACACAATTACTAACCCCTCTGGCAAAGATGACTTAAAATAAAGACATCTGTTATGCAGGAGCAAAAAATCTGTAATTTGAACACATTTAGTCAGTGCAGAAAAATCCTTTAAGGATCCACAAAAAACGCATGACTTGGAAAACCAAGTTGGACAACCATGTGGGTAAAGATCTGGTAAAATGTTTATTTGAAATACACACTTTTGAAATAGTGCTATGCTGTACTCATTTGTAATGAGTTGCATGTTGAGGGTAATAATTTCAAGAAAATCTTTATATAACTATGTTCTTCTTGTGAACCTGTGATGGAAATAAACTCTTACTTTCATTCTTGAAAGTTAACTTTGTCTCCTCCCTCCGTGTCTTTATTGGACGTCATCCTTCCTCTTCTGGAGCGGCGAAAACTTCCCATCATCTCCGATGCAACTTAACGACCGTCAACAACTCGGTCGGCTGGATCTCACCTGCTTTTCGATTTCTGAAACTCTCTAGAGTTTGGTCCAGCAGCTGAAGATGGACGAAAACTGAAGGCGAAGATGTTTATGCTGCTCATGACCATCCTGCTGGGTGAGAAACTCTTTTGCTTCTCTAATCGGTTTAGCAGATTTTAAGAAGCCAACACAAACTCTGTAAGGTGAGGATGCGGTGACAGTCGAGCCAGTTTGGATGCATTCCTCAGACAGGCGAGAAAACAGGTGAGCTGAGAAGTCCCTCTGAGATGAAAGACTAAAAAGGTTTGTTGCTCAGGCATGTGTATCGAAGCTGCAACCAGGAAAACAAGCAAAACAAACTGTTTTAATTACAGAGAAGAATGTGTCTTCCACTCCTTTTGTGTTTCTTTCATGGGTTTTTAATCAAATCGGTTCCCATGGATGTCAGAGAAAACAGTTTTTCAAAGGGCTAATTTAAAGATAATTTAAAAGGACAGAAAGAAAAGATGTCCTTATATATTCTGAACAGTGTTGGAGTCTGGATTTCTATTTTTTGTCTGTCTTGCATAATGAACTGCATGAGAAAGGATTGCACCTAAAAAATAAGAAAACAAAGTTTAAACAGTAAGGATAATAAGGACTAAAGCATATTGTAAATAATTGTTTTTACTCAATTTGAAGATGTACAGCGATAGCAAAGGATCTTTAAGACTATACAGGATTTTTAAAATGCAGATTCAGACATGAAAAAATACAGTCAACAATGGCATAATACCTAGAAATTGTGGGAAAGTGCAGAGATTGTATTAATTTTAAAGTACTGAATGAGTTGGAACAGATATAAGATAATCAGAAATGACTTCAAGTAAGACACTCTTGCATTTTACCGCATGTTCTCACATTAAAACCACAAACTTAAACACACTTTATTGGGAGTTTATGTACTAGACCTGTCTTTCTCAAGGACCACCGCGGGCTCCCCCTAGCGGTCCGGGAGGAACTGCATGTAAACAGCAGCTTATTTGCCATGACGCCAGCTCAAAGTCAGCTTACCAAATCATTGTGTTTAATAATAATAATAATAATAATAATAATAATAATAATAATAATTGATAAGTAGATAAAGACCAGAAAACCTGAAGTTACTGGTGGAAAGTTTCTCAGGCTGAGTTGCAGAACTTGAATACTAGATATACTGTATAACATTAATGCAATGTGACAGTGATGAGGCGAACAGAGCTGCGCCCCATACTGACTGACTGCATCTTAACACCTAAAATATATATTTTTTTATGTTGGTTTATCTACTGGCTGAAGAAAATGTTTGTTTTGCCAACACAACTCAGGTCTACTTTTCTTTTGTTATACATCTAAGTTGCAAATAGCCCTAAAATGTTATTAGTGCACACTTGTGGCAAAGAGCCTTTTGGATTTCCAAGTGTTTTCTACCACTGGACAGATTAGAATCTGTAAAAGAGGAGACTTGTTCATGGTTTTATTGTGTCCAGCCACATTTACAAACCAGTGCCACCCTTCACATTAGGAGGAACAAAGACATTGATTTAAGAGGCAAAAGTTTTCCTTTCAGGTTGTATATATTAAGATGTTCAGGAGCAATTTTAAGTCAGGTGGTCTGTGAGTGTTTGATAAATGGGGTAAGTGGTCCTTGGCCTGAGAAAGTTTGGGAAACACTCTACTAGACTGAAACAAAGGCTTGATTAATTGTCAAATGGAAATATTTGGTATAATCAAAATTTACTACAGTTGCATCTCCAAACTGTTGGTCACATCTAGAGACTAATTTTTTATTAAAAATTTTTGCCCTTACCAGAATGTTCAAACTTTGACTGGGTAGAAATAATTCAAAAACAGCAATTTCCAAGTCTTTCAGCAAATTCTTACTTAGATGTTTGACTGTCTCCTGTGGAACGACTTCAGTGATACAGGGACTGAAGGAGAAATCGCTCGTTTCACAAAATTGACTTTTTCTGAGCGACAGGAGAGAGATTCACCAGAAATGCTAAGGCTGCCAGGACAAGGCAACGACACAGGGGCAACTTGATCAATAGAAATTGTAGCACAGTGCAAGTTAGCATCCAGAGCAGAAATAAAGTCATTTAAGGGGTACAGTGGTGAAACCATAGCCAATTCTGAAACATAACAGACCTCTAGAAAACATGTTGCTCATGTTCAATCCCTGTTTGTGTCCTCACAGTTTCCCAGCCTGCTTCAGGTGCGGAGTTGAAAGAGGTCCGTGAAGGGGCAGAATCTGTTCTGTTGCCCTGCTCGTTCAGTCCGTCTGATTTGGACAACGCCATCGTGGTGTGGAGTCGCAATGATCTCAATCCCCCGACAGTTCACCTGCGTCGTAAGGACGGCAACGACTTACAGAGCCAAAACAATCACTACAAAAGTCGAACATTCATGCAGGAAAATGCTCTGGAAACCGGAGACCTGAGCCTGACTGTGAGCAAACCCGAACTCACCGACAGCAGCACCTACACCTGCACTGTGCGCAGGCTCGGGGAACAAGTGGGCCAGTTGGAAGTTAAGCTGGAGGTCCAGAGGAGTGAAGGTCAGTCTGCTGATGAAGAGGCACAATCTGTGCAGTTCTCTGAAGATTTATCAGAATTACGGTTGTTAATGTTGTTATTTTCTGTCATCATGTTCTTATTAGGAGTTCCCACCTGGGTCACAATTTTTCTAGTCATCCTGACTCTTGTCATTGCTGCCGTTGTGGGGGCCGTTATTCATTTCAGGAAGTTTTTACGGAAAGGTAGGTACTGATGACGTTTGTTTCATTTTACGCAGTTTATGAGATGCTTTACACCTGATTTTTTTTTAAGGAACTGACTTTACTGTTTCAACTTTGATGGACGCCTGAGAATCATGGACACATATTCCTCCTTAA
>CAEFZX010030497.1:0-11850 GCA_903066825.1 Alfaro cultratus | reverse complement strand
AGGCGCGTCTGGTTTACATGCAAAGTCTATGTGGAGACCCATCAAGGGCCGTTGCAGTGCGTTTTGAGCGTCAAGCGCGATTTGAACCGTTTGGAGCTTTTCCAGCTTCAAAGGCTGGATGTACAGTGATACATCCAGCATAAATTTTGAATGTAAACCAGACACGAATGATCCAAGCGGGATCCAAACGACTGCTCTTAGAACTGCAGAAGGTTCATACTCGTCTCTTTCATTTTTAGCTTACAGAAAAGCACCAAGCCGTCAAATTTACGAAAGTAAATTGACCAAAAACACTTAGGCTTAGGCGTGTCCACCCAGGCGGACTCACACTGATGTGCACTATGTACAAGATGTTTTGACACATAATATCTTTTTTTTTTTCTCCTCAATGTTGTTAATAGTAAATAGGGTTAGATAATGAAAAAATTCAAACATTATTCTTTTCTTCTTTTACTTAAAAGAAAATCTTAACACAGTGCTTACAGCCATACAGCTGCAGGGCCGGGCCGGGCACCCATGTGCTCACCTACTTATTACAAGTCCAAAATACACACGATACAGCTTTGCCGAGGATGCATAGATATGACAAAATTCACGACTGGTAAAATATTTAGAACATTAAAAAATATATAATAATGAAATAGATGTCAAATATCCTCCAGCAATACCAGTTTGGAGTAGCAGGACAACCTAGTAGTTCCAGTGTATCATCAAGTTACGGCGCAGCAGTGTTATCTGGATGCTCTGGGTCTGAATTCAAAAGGCGGTGCAGATTATACTTGCTGTTCCACTAATTGCACGGGAAAGAGATTTCTGAGTGGGACAGATAACCAAACGGACTACTGACTGTAAATGGCTACTAAATGGTAACGTTCTCCTTCTTGTTCATTTGTCCAACAGTGACACCTAGTGGTTAATTTATGCTTTTGTTTAAAGAACGGTAGATGTCTTCTTCGCGTGTTTTGTGATATGCACTTCCTGTTCTTGCTAACCATGATGAGTCAGCGTTAGAGTCTGTAGGAAACCAAAGCAAATCTGTAAAATAGCGCCCTTGGAAAGCAGAATGAGGTATGAATATGCACAATTGTGATTTCTGATAAGAAATGTTATTTCTTTATTTTAGAAGAAGTCGAATGTCAGCTGTTTATTGTTTAAAAACGAAACTGTGTATGCTGACGAGTTAAGGACACACTTATATGTTAATTTTATGCAAGAGTTAAGTATGTCCAACAATTCTGTATCATTTTATTTCATGCTGCAGTTTTCACGGTGTCTTTGTCAAGAAAAGTCAAGATTCAACTGCACCCGTTTGGAACTCCCTGCGTCTGGCTGTTTATTCCAAGAGGCCGCTACACTGACAATATTTTTGCATTAAAAACAAAATGAAAAGCAAAATGATTAAACTTTAATGTGCTTGTTATTTAACATCCAAAAATAAATTTCAACATCCAACAGAGACCTGAAAACCACCAATAGCCATCGATACTTATGGCTACTGATGGCTGGCTGTTGGACGAGCAAAGAAAAAAAAAAAAGCGCAATTATTTTTCGATCTGAGTAAAAATGATCTGCTCTGAGCAAAGTGTGGGTGAGCATTTGGTCCGGACCCGTCAACGGACATGAGCCTGATGTTTCAATCTGGCCTCTTTCAGAATCTTCTCTTTCCAGCACTCCGCCTTCAGCAAGTCATCAAAACAATACTTTTACATTATGCCACAATGTCTTTAATGAGGGAATAACACTATAACATTATACAGTATATGTTATAAACATACTGTATGTGTTTATAACATACAAGTCAGTTTTACTTAATACCCCTCCTTTAAACCTCAAACTGACATAAAAAATATCTTCTTGGTACTGCTTGTACAGCTTGCAGCAAATTGAATGTAATTCCCTGAACATGCTGTGTTCATGATGGTGAAATGCTCTATTTGTGTGCTTAATTGTTCTATTTTTCTGCAGCCATTGTGTCTCAACTAAATGGCCTGATGGCTGAGCTATTATGACTGTAGAGTTAAGCGCTATTGTTGATTTATTTTTAACGACTTTTCCAATTGTGTCTGCAATACAGTACATTAGAAGCTATCCACAAGACTAAGCTGCCCAAGTGAAAAAATACTTTAGTATATTTTAGACATACTTATATTTGCGTAAGTACATTTTAGGTACACTAAGTATTAAGTGTACTACATATAAATGCTTTAACCAATTTTGACATTATGACTTTAAACACACCTAAATATAATTGTACCACAATACACTTTTAAGAAATAGATGAAATAAAAGTATACTTTAAGTGAACAAAATATGTATTTACTCAAGTGTATCAATGAAACAATATGCTTTTAAAGATATTTTGTGTATATTTTAAAATATATCCTCAAAATAGAATTTTTTAAAATTCACTTAAAGTTTATTTTAAAAGTAAGCTGTTAAATATACTGAAATTTCATGTTTTAAATTACATCTCAGTGTATACTTTAGGCTAATGCAGTATGCCTTTCTAGGAGCCTTAATAATATTTTACTATTTTGTTAAAATGAAAGGAGCCTGAAGGGATGAAGGCTGCGAACGTGTTGCTAGCTGGTAGTAAGTTTGCTTCAAAATGCTTATTATCTTTGTTTAATTATAAACAGTGCAGTACATATATAAACAAACTTATGTTGGTTTCAGAAATAGTTATTTTTTAAATTTTTTTGTGATTTTTATGGTTGATATCATGATAGCCATTGAACTTTATGTTATAACTGTATGGAGGCTCTGTGTGTTGTGACTTTATATAGTTTTCTTCATAAACTTAACTGGGTTTAATTAAGCTCAGAATGCCAAAGAGACTTTGACATTGTGAGGCTGCTTAGATACTATAATTTTCATTTTTTATTTTTATTAACTGAGTACGGATTCACTGACAAAAGGCTTAAATGTTGATTTACCAATTCAGGTCAAAACCTCAAACACCATACAGGCGAGCTGTGCTCCCACAACAGCACATGAAAATGTTATTTTCTCTCTAGCCTGACCTGAGGGTATGTTTTCCACTTCCAAAAATCTCTACAGCAAATATTTGTTAATTTTCCTCTTTTCTTCAGCTCTTTTGTTTGAATCTAAAGGATGGAAGAGAACTGTGTGCAGGATGCTTCCAACAAAAGACGAACTATTTTCAGCTCTACCTTATTGATTCTATTTGATGAGCATTCAAGTAAATCTTACACATTATTTTTCAATGTGCCAGGTAAAAACATCCTCTCACACTCAAATATGAGGTAATGCATAAAACTTTAAAAGGAATACTTATATTTAGACTAACAGCATAGCAAGAACACAGTGAAACTTAATTTGCATATAACTGGATACCGGGTTCTACTACAGATTACATTTAAGTAATTAGTTTTTAGCAGAGAAAAGATGATTGTTTCGACATTGAAATATTAAGCCAGTGTCTTATTTGTGCCAGTAAACAATGAGGAAGGCAAGCTCAATTAATATATCAATAAACTCATCACACATTAAAACTGCAGACCATTGCATGGAAGACACAGCTGTTTTCTCACATACAGTGTTTAAGGCGTGCTGTTTATTTAAGAAATAAAAGCAAAATAATTTGCTTTCAGTTTGAGCTCTTCTTTGTGGCTGGAGGTGATGCTCATCCATTCCTTCCATTTATCCTCCTGTTATAACCCAATCACACCATTAGCTTGGACAGGGAGAAGCTGTCAGTCTTCTCTTCCGTGTGTGATGAGAGAGATGACCAGCTACTGGACTGAAAATGTGATCAGTTAATAAGACTTCTCTTTCTGTCTGGCTACAAAGACAGACTGAAATGCTTCAGTCCCAAACACAGACATGTACTATCAAAGTCCTGCACTAGAAACACATATAAAGCATTTATTCCCCTGACACAGATTTTAGACCCTTGGTTTTTGCTTAAGGTGAAATAATATTGCATTTGTGTAACACTTGCTAGCTACATCTCAGGGTCATTGTGGAAAATAATGTGCTTACGACAGATAAAGAAAACATCAAGTAAATGCAACCGTTTCTTCTAAGTGATTTTGATTTCTTCTGTTGGACAACTGAATCATTCTTCTAAAATAGATCATTCAGAGCATGAACATGAGGCCTCTAGCTGTTCCACCTTTCCTGTTATTTCAGGGAAAGTGAATCAAAGATTAATTTTAATGAGTGACATAATCATCTCAGCCACATAATACATGTAAAACTTGGATTAAAGTTCACCATAGTCCAGGCTGTTTAAGACTCATAGTATTGCATAACATTTATTTGTTGAGTAAAAATGTTTGTATTACTGGTAGTAAAGGATGTGAAGCTTTTTACCTTAATCAAGATGGTGTGCACCTTCTCAAGGTGGTGCATTTGCTGCTTCAGGACATCCAAACATCAGTCAAGAAGATGACTACACACAATTGGTTCATCTGATAGCAAGTAACAAATCACTTTAATTATAATCTTCATAATTGTAGTTTGATTTTATACAAGTATACTTCAGCAAAAGAGAGCAAGAATCTTGTGTTATATTGTTTGCAATCAAAATCATATTTTGACTACAGACATTATTAAAATGTCATTTGTCTGTGGGCCTTGTATCATTATCCAATGTACTTACTTTATTTTTTAATCATGTCATGGGAATAATGAATGGCCTCAGTAATTTTTGACACACAAGAATGAGTTTGCAATAATTCCATGAGAGTTTGCTGATAACTTACATATATGTGGAATCCAAGGGGACTAGTTAGTGTTTTTAGGCCTGACTTTAAACCCATTTCTATTCCCTCCAACCATTAGATCCTGTATACATTCAGAAAAAAATGGTTTGAATTAGTATTTTGCAGAAACAATACCATATTTTGTATCTGGAATAATGGCATAGCAGTTGTGAGAGTTTGCAGTGTAGGACTGCATGCCTGGTTGGCAGCCTGGTTTATGTGGAACAAACCACTGCTCTGAAGACAGATTTATGTCAGGAAACATATACAAACAGATGCTAATGTCAGACTAGTTGTTTATACAGCTGATGTTTCTTTCCTTCTCCCCAATAAGTAATTTGACACATTACTTTGTATTGCACTGTTATTTATGAATAATAAATCTACTATTGTCTTGTGTGTGTGTTTGATTTTATTTTTTTTTACCAACAGCAAGGATGTAGGTTAAAAAAAATTAGAAAAAAAGCTGTAATAGAAAATTAAGATAAGATCATTAAATGACAGGAAACCCTTAAAGTATGAGACTTGTGAATTTGGAAAATCAACTGCTCAACTTACAGTTGAAGGTAATTTTACATGTTTGAGTAATGGTCAACTACTTTCTTTTTTACTTCTTTGAGATAATTCTGAACTCTTAATCTCCTCATCCATCTATTTATTATCATATACTTATGTGATGTCAGGACACAGATATCAAACATCCTGGAGAAAACTAGACATCTCCCCCCAGTAACTGTCATTATGAATTATACACATAGAGACACTTGAGCTGTGCTAAAATGAACTAATCTTCTATTCACCCTTTGCAACTACATCACGAAATCATTCAAGGCGCCATGATGGACATCAGTAGTGATCATCAATCATCAATTTGGGACGAGGGAAGGCCTTAGTAATTTTTCGATATCTTGCCTGGGTGCAGCATATTTGAAATGTTTTTCTTATTTGTTTTTGCTAGTTTATTCATGGCTTCTACTTGTTCAAATCAACCTAACTTGTCTGTGAACGTAACACCCTTGGGACACATAGATGGCCGTATTTCCAAAAGTTAGAAATTGCTAGCTTAGAAACCGACCTCTGCCTCCCGACGTGTTGATCAAATGACCAACTTTGCCTGAATTCATACCACATGATTTATATCACTATTATAAATGGCATTTCCCCTCAAACCGAAGCAACATTAACAGTTTTTTTCATACATGTTTGGCTACATGACATTTCAGCATTGTCTCCATAATTGCTAATGGTTAGACGTGTACCTTCACTATAATATAATATAATATAATATAATATAATATAATATAATATAATATAATATAAAGTAAATGAACGTTAGTCATCTAACCTTGTAAAAAGTGTTGGCTGCAAATTCGTGATTATACTGAGGGCTGGCAGTCACTATAACTGACAGCTGCTGTCCATTGCCGCTGTATCTTTCCTCATTAAAAGTTAGACAATAAAATGACAAGTTTGGTTTGCGTCCGTGTCTGTTTATGCAGCCGACCACACAGCACACCACTAAATAAAAGCAATGCATTGTCTTGTAAAGCGATTGGCTTTACAAGACAACTTGTAAAGCCATACAAGATCACATAGGTTGTTTTGACACCCATCATGGTGGAGTGGGCAAAGTTCTGAAGAGCGTGACATCAAGTGCAAAGGGTCAATAGCTCACACACCAGGGACCTCGTCTAAAACCCACCTGTTAAGATGATCAATAATAACTGAAACATTGATCAATATATTTAATGTAAATTTTCCTATAGCTGTTCTTGATGATTTTGATAATGGCATTTGACAAAAAAAAAAATAATGATGGTGATGGTAAGTTCGTATTGCCCCATCCATCTCTGTCTTGTGTCCTTGGGGAAGGAATTTCACCCACTTTACCTGCTGGTGGTGGCATCACTGCATGGCAGTCTTGGTTTTGTCAGACTGTCTCAGGGCAGCTGGGGCTACTATCCAGTAGTTTGCCACCGATGTGTGTGTGATTGGGAATGACTGATTTTTCTGTAAGGCATCTCTGAGTGTCCAGAAAAGCTCTTTAAAAGTCTGATGTCACATAACGCTTGTTGCTTGTTTCATTGTACTATATTTTTAATATGCAAAGAACTGCTTTTTTGCTGAAATGTGCTATACAAATAAACTTATATTTGTATAAGTTTATTTCTTGTTTTATTACTGATCTGATTAATCAACAAAGGAGATATATTCTGGGAACAGCAAGAACCTGGCATCCAAAAAAAATGAGATTAGAGAAGAGACGAGTACAGACATAGACGAACATAAGAACTTGATATCAGAGGATTTTAACGTCGCTGAGGCAGAAGCAAATCAACAAACTTGAGGGAAAGTGTCTAACAAGCACAAAATGAACCCTGAGGGAGTTTAGCTAGAAAAAGAGCAATCAGCTAATCAAAGGAAAATAGTAAGAATCCAAACCACAAGGACCAAAATACAAGAAATGAACAAGAACATCAGCTCAAAGAAATCAATTATGTATGAACTCTCACAGTGAATAGCATCGTCACACCCATCACTACTGTCATCAACCATATCCTCCACCAAACTCCCCCCACACCTCCCAGAAAATAAAAGGAAGTGACACCTTGGTAGAGTGATCAAACTAAGACAACTGAAAGAAAGGGGGTAACAGTGGCGACGGCGGTAGGAGTTCACCCTGGAATCGATGGATTGACCTCATTGGGCAACACTTCACTCACCTTGCCTGGAAGGACAAATGTTAGCCTTAAATATATTTTATTTTATCACTCTTAGATATATTTCATAAACTTCTCTTATCTCTTATGGTTATATTCTATTAAAAACATTTATGACCTTGGATGGAGTAGCTTGTCAATGAATAAGCAATTTCCCCTTGGGGATGAATAAACTATATTCTATTCTATTCCTTACCTCCTACTGCATCAGGAATATTAGAATGTATTACTCAAGCTCGACTTTTACCAGCCAACCATATATGTTTCTTAGTTTATTTTGAGGTCAGACTGAAAGTTGCTAAATCAATGAACAAAACTGGAAATATGAAATCAAATTACCCACAGCAGGTCTCTTAAATGGCTAATCCAGGCAGAGTATCATCAAAGAGCTTAACTCTTGACACAGAGCATTAAATGTTCCATTGAAATTAGATTTTGTGAGTTTGATGGTATGGCCAAGTTCAAGTTACAGCAGTGTGCATCTGCAGCTATCCATTAGCAACTTTCTCACCCTCCACCATCACCCACAACCACATACAAGAGTTAGAAGAGATCAACAAAATGTCGTCCAAGTGCCTTTCAATTATTGCCCATTGTCAGACTCTTGTAGGGTGAGATACAAGTAGACCATCAAAAAGCTAATGCCTTTTGATGGTCTAATTAACAACATGAGGTTAATGTGTCTGGATAGATAGTAATGATGTTATAGGCCACTTTTTCCTCATGCTACATCACCACGCCACTTAAAGCACTGTGGCAGAAAAACAAGCCCCTGAAGTGAGAAAAATCAAAGCGAACTTACTGTGGCTGGAACTGCACTATTAGTCAGGGGTTCATGGACAGCAAGAGGGATTGTGTGGGTGTGTTTGACAGAGTTGTCATGACAGGCGATGTTTCAAACAAACAGCAGTAAATTGCGGAAAGGTCAGCCTGCAGAGTTCAACGTGCAATGTACCAAAATTAATAAATGAGCAGAATACTAATAAAATGAGATCTAAGACTTTTTATGTTGAATACCAGACCTCAAGCTTTCCTTTTTAGACAAAACGTTTAGTATTTTACCGAGCAATCTGTACAGTTATAGTACAGTAGTTCAATTCAGTTCAGTTCAGTTTTATTTCACAGCAAAATATTAGCTAGAAACACTTTACAAAAAAGTAATTTTAATTCAATCATGCATACATTCTAATTGATTTATCAAACAGTACAGTAAGCACAGTTAATTAATCAAGTTAGGTTTAAAGGTTTCTATCCAAGGAAGCCCAGCAGAGCATCTAGTCACTGACTTTCAGCATTCACTCCTCCAAGTCAAGCCTTGTCTTGACTTCACAGTAATCCCTCATAACGAGCATGCATGTTGCAAATGTGGAGAAGAAAAACTTATTTAAGTTTTTATAATAGTGAAAGTTAATAGCAAGAGAGGCATAATGTAGACATGTACATTATCTCAATCGATGTTTTCCTCCAGGAAAGAATCACAGCCAATCAGAACGCGAGAAAAATAACTGCTAGAAAAGAAAAAAACGACAGTTGAAACAACAGCAAATAATGCAAGTTGGCGAGTAGTAGATGAAGAAAGTAAGAAAAAGTGGTCAGTTTGTCCTCCAGTATCCCAAGCCTATTGAAGAATAATTACAGAAATGTAGCTCAGGATAACTTATTGAAGCAATTCTAATTTTAACTCTAAGCTTTATCAAAAAAGAAAGTTTTAAGCCTAGACTAGAAAGTAGAGTGTCTGCCTCACAGACTAAGACCAGGTGAGGATGATGCTAATGCTACCACATGGAAAACTAGCGTTAACTTGCATACGTTGCTGGAGAGTGTCAAGAGGCTTTCTAACGACCTAAAAGAGTTTAAAGAAGAAATGAAATTTGACAAGAATTCAAAGAAGACGTAAAGCCCACAATGAAAGGATATCTCAGCAGATTCAGGAAGGAACTGATGTGCAAACTACAGAACCAGAAGGGTTCTGCAGACCCGAATAGCTGACCTCGATGCTGCGTGCTTGGAAATGAAAGACTTTTGGACATAAAGGGTCATTATGTGTTGTTTAATTAAGAGTCTCCCCTTAGTGTGCAATTTGTATGCTTTTGGTTGGTTTTTTTTTGTGTGTGTGTTTCTTTTGTCTTTTCTTGCAGTTTTTGTGAATTGTTTGACCTTTTTTTTTTACTGTGCTCTAAAAATAGTAAAAATAAAGTTAGAAGTAAAAACGATGACTGCAATGTCATTCAATGTCACTGCAGTGGAGACCAGTTTGAGAGTTTAACAGACTAACAGTGTCAGGAAGGAAGATATTTTCCTCCTGGTTTCTCCTGGTCATGTGTGTTGACGCAGCAGGGGAAACAGTCCCATGCTGGGTGGGATCTTTCATAATGCTGCTTGCTCTGTCTCTAAGCATCTGATAGATGCACAGTGGCGCAGTTAGAAGTCCTGTTGCCTTTACAAAAACGGTCCTGGGTTCAAATCCCAGCCTGGGGTCTTTGAATGGAGTTTGCGTGTTCTCCCTGTGCATACATGGGTTCCCTCTGGGTACTCTGACTTCCTCCAGTCCACAAACATGAATGATGGTCCTTTGAACTTCACAAACCTCTGCTGCCACTGCCTCTTTGCCACTGTGCAGCTGCTCCAGCACACCATGACACAGGAACTCAGGGTGCTCTCCACCACTCACCTGTAGGAGTTTAGTATGTTGTACTCCAATCATCTGCTTTTCAGCCTGATCTCAGCAACTTTTTGCTTTTCCGGTAAAAGAAAAGTACAGCTGGACCAGCTGTTCTGTCCTCCGTCTGAACTGACGGACGCTCACAAATGCCACATGAATACTCACCATGAGAGGTTGCTGCAAGGCACTCAGCTGGTCGCTACATTCTCTGTCAGGAGGAGGGATTGCTGAGTAAAGTCAGTAAATTGATGTCTCTCATCCCTAAAAAATGAATACATTTAGGTATTTAGCTTTAATTTATAAGTACTATAAAAATGTTGTCTTTAAGCAAACATTTTTAAGCAAATCAGGAGCAGAACATTGTTGGACAGGATCGGCAGGACTGTCGTATTTACTCAAACACAAACTGGAGAAAAGTGAGATGCATCCTGTCCTCACTGAGCTGCTTTGTCTCATACAAGACAGAAAAATATTAATGTTGCTTTGTTTTGTGAAACTAGTAGAAGAGCATATTGATTTACATTGGAGTTTTATTTTACACTGTTTAATTCGTCTCAGGGTTTCTTGCACAGTTACTTTTTTTGTATCTACAACAGTTTCAGTGTAATGATATTTAGATAAATAAATCTGAATAACAATTAGAACTTTAAAATATATGGAAATTAGTTAGAAGCTAAGTGTTACAAAATGTTTTCATTTTTGTAACACTTCGCTCTATTAATAATTCCTTGTTCTGATGTCTGAAAAGAGGTAAAATATTCAGTACATTTGTTTTCAACTGGATTTATGTAATTGAACTGATTTTGCAACACAGATCTTTTTCTTTCTTTCTTTCGCACTGCATGCTGGGGGTTGATGGAGGAGCGTGTGATGAGTGGACTGAGAGCTTGAGAACTTCTATCTATTTCAATCTCTTTTTGAGTTTTCTGTGGGTATTGTTCTTTAAATATTGTGGTTGTGGAGTTAGGTTGAGTGTAATTGGTTATTTTTTTGTGCGTAACACCGGCATTTTGCACCAAAAGGCAAAATGCTTATGAGACAACGTGGTTTGAAGATCATACCCAATGGTCCCACTATGACAGTAGAGGAATGTAGTTTGGTGGTGGGAGAAGTTGTAGGCTGTAGCAGAATTACATCTGCTGCTCAGATGAACAGCGCTGTGGTCATTTTTGTTGATAGTGTGGAGAAGGCAAATAAAGTGATTGAAAAAGGCATTGTTGTGAATAATATTTTTTTGTCTGTTTCCCCATTAAGTACTCCAACTAAAAAGGTTACGATTGCAAATATACCCCCATTCATCAGTGATGAATTGTTGGTGAGAGAATTGTCGCGGCATGGAAAATAGTTTCCGCGATCAGAAAAATGCCGTTGGGGTGCAAGTCACCGCAGTTAAAGCACATTGTTCACACAGAATTCTGAATAAGAAGAATGAAGACCTTTAACTTAGTTCTTAATGTGCGAGTGGATGAGTTTGATTACGCTATTTATGTAAACTCAGGCACTTTGGTGTGTTTTGGTTGTGGGGAAGTTGGTCACTTGGTGATGGAGAAAGGTTAGAGAAGTGGAGATGGTTGTTACCTCAGATGTCTGTTAGAGGGAGAGTGCTCATTATAAATAATTTAATTGCCTCTTTATTGTGGCATAAATTAGCATGTTTGGAACCACCTGCTGGATTACTTAACAGAATTCAATCTTGTATGATGACGTTTCTTTGGGATGACAAACATTGGGTATCCCA
>CAEFZX010030496.1:0-14967 GCA_903066825.1 Alfaro cultratus | reverse complement strand
AGCAGCAAGTAGAAGTGTCAGTACAATCACTATTGGAATGAAAGCAACAGCGCTAGCACGCTAACTAGCTGTGTCACAATAAACTATGTCACGAAAATACCACATCACTGACTTTACCTCGGGGAAAATAATAAAACAGCTGTTTATTCATTGTGGGAGTGAACGGAGTTGTCAGAACGCTGGTTTGCAATCTATTAATAAAGTTTGACTGACCTAACTGACTGTTTTGTTGACATTCCCTTTAACGCAGCTCCATCTAATGGATGCATAACGTAACTCCAGCCTCTACAGAAGCGTCTATTCTATGCGCCTTATAATGCGGTGCGCCTTATATATGGAAAAACTTTTAAAATAGGCCTTTTTTTTTTAAGGTGCGCCTTATAATCCGGTGCGCCTTATAGTGCGGAAAATACGGTAATCTTAAAAACTATCCTGAGACTTCTGGTCTCTGTTGGCACACAAGCTGCAGAGTTTTGTAACAGCTGGATGATGGACAGATTTTTCTTATGAAAACCAGAAAGCAGGACAGTAGAAATAAAAGCCTGCACCAAAGTCTCAGTGTTAGCCAGACGGAAACAGAGTGAGCTCTGAATATGCTCTTAGATGATCAAAACCTGTTTTGATTTCATGTTTGATATGTGGAATAAAAGTTATAAAACGACATCTGCTAAATGTGCTCAATCATATCACCCATCAAAAAACAGACAAACTAAAAACATCAAGATATACAAGATGAATAGTTTCAACATTTAATTTTATTCTCATACAAAATTCTTGACATCAGTTATAGAAATATAAATACATTTCTCAATAAGTTAGGCAATAAATAAATTCTTCTATTTACAATTACTGTGTTCGTATTAAAAAAGCTTGTAAACTGAACTTGACATTCAGTGCTGAGATGTTTTCTGCTTCAGTCAGCCTGCAGCGCCAACTACTGTTCCTCTGACGAATTACAGAGGAATAATGAATACTTATTGGGACTGATGCGTCCTTTTGTTTGTTTGGGGGGATTTTCAGACAAACCTTCGGGCATATCCTCTAATAAAAACAAACACTTGAGCCATCACAATAGATCTACGGCATCACTGCTGCTCAGCAAACGGGAAGGAGCTGGCAAACCTTGAAAGAACTTATTGTTGTTACGTCAAACCCAGAGAGATGACATTCACTTCACCATGGCCGTGTGGGCCAGGCCTGAGCGAGCTGCTGGTTTCAACATTTCATCATTTCAAAAGACATTTGCAGGTTTGTCCTAAAGTTCAAGCAGGACAGCAGATTCCAGCTCTGATACAGAGGAGTTTGGAAGCAAGGGTCTGCAGGGATGTTTGAAATAATGCAGATGAAATATACATAGATATATAGAGAGAGAAAATCTAGGTGGCTCTAGGATATAAATGACAGTTCTCAATTTCAAGGTCTATCCAGAGAACCAATGTTGGTGTTTCATCCACTGATCCCAAATTCCCAGTCCCTGTTAGTACTTTTGACCTTTCTTGAATATTTGACCCTTCAGTGATGTCAACATTTTGGTATCTCTGATTGAGAGAGACCAATGATTACATATAAACTGTGATTTGGCCCATTATTGTCCATGGAGGAGAAAAAGATGACATCTTCACTTACGCTTGTTCCTCCATTTAGGGTTCCTCATTTAGAACTATGGAGTCTCCCAAAGTTTGAAACAAGTCTTCATTTTCCCCCTTCGCTTTCATGTCTCCACTCCTGCTTCCACATGATGGGGAATCCCTTTGAGCTCCAGAGTCAGTAAGAGTTTGGAGGAGCCTCACAGGGTCTCTGGTGCCCCACTGGGAGGTAGAATCCATTAAGTCAGAGAGTTGTTCGGATCTTCACTCCTTTACCTTCTTGTTTTGGTCTTCTTGGCTCCTAAAGAGTTCGATGACTGAATACCTTTTGCGATTGCCATGTTGAGCTTGACCACAGACCTGAGAGATGAATCAAGAGTCCTGGTTAGAAACTCCTTGTTGTTGATCAGAAATAACCACAAAAACCCAACAAAAAATGTGAGTTTTGCCATTTACCTTAAAGCTGTGAGAAGTCTGCGGTTGTTTGTGCCGGTAACTTCCTGCAAGACCTCCGTCCTGCCGTCCTCAGGACTGTGGAGAGAAACAGGCCGTAGTTAAAATTAGGACTGAAACTAAACCACAAATATTGACGTTTTACAACTTGATCTCACATTTTGGCACCTTAGAAAAAGAGATCTAAAACCTGACCCTACTGTGGGTGCAACTGAGCAGGACCAAGTTGGCAATTCCTAGGGATTCCTAATGTAAATATTTTTATGGCTGAAAAGCAGGACGTGCCTTACAAAACATCTTCAAGGACAACATCAAGAGATAATGAATAATCCATTGTGGTGCTTTTGTGACCACACATGCCGAAGACACAACACAAACTCCGTTGAGCCACAACAGAAATGTAAACTTTCCTAAAAATAGCTGCGTTTTTAATAAACCATAGTCACTCCAGAGAAATGCAGGTTGTTCTATCTGCCACCACCGTCACACCGTGTGATAGTGGCACTATCACACGTCCAATCATTGAGCCTTCTCTCTGGCTCTGTGTCGACATGCTTTCTGGATGTATCACTTAAGACCAAGGAAGTCATAGAAGCTACTCTGATACTATCTTGTAAACCCAGATTAAGTCATGAGGGGGAAAATACTGAGTTTCCTGCAGGGTAGGTATACAGGTACACAGAAAAAAAAAAGAGGCATCGCTCACCTTTTATAGCAAAAGCCACGGCAGGTTTTATCTGCAGGATCGCGGCATTCACATCGGCTGGCTGACCTGCGACGGCGAGACGCGGAACTTCCCAAGCCATAAGGAAGGAGTTTGCTGTCAGGGACAAATGAAACATTTTTAGATGGCGATAGCTTATCAAAGCACCTCTGGGCTAGGATTAGACCTTTGGCTTTTCACACACAAAACCAACCAGCAGCATCTCTGGCTGTGTGGAACCTCACCTCGGTGTGTTGACCCAGATGATGTCCAGGTGGCAGAAGTAGATGCACTCTCTGTCTTCCCAGTTGCTACAGGAGCAGCGCTTGGTCCTGATGTGGCTCGGATGCGACTCTGAGACGAGCTCTTCCTGCTGGTCTGATAAAGGGAGTCCACAACCTGGTAGGTACCAGAGATTAGACAGCGTTATACTGTACGTTCAGAACTAATCGCACATGCACATAAAGAGACATACAATGTGTGTAATGTGGACCCATTGCTGCACAAATATTCTCAGTTATTTAACTAATTCCAACTAAGACGATACAGTATCTTGACCAGAAGTGCCCGGATCAGCGGTGCTATGTTGATATTGTGTTTAATCTGTAATAAAAGGTGTGTTTCTTATCAAGGTCAAGTGTTCCATGGAAGTCTGCACTCCTTCTATTTATGCTCTCTGTTTGCTGGTCAAAGTCCGGTCAAATAAAACAGCAGCATCTTTATTTTTAATCCATCATTAAAAAAGAATGAATAAATAAAAAACTTCCAGGTTTTAGAACTTTACTCAGTCTAGAAATCTTTAACAAATGTCCAACTTCCAAGAGTTTCAATGCTACAAACAAAATAATAATAAAAATAATAATAATAATAATAAACAACTTACCATCTTGTAGAGACATGCAGATAATGAATAAATACAGCATCTTGCTCCAGAAGTGGTCCATTGTGGTTCCTTGTGGAGTTGGATGAGAGCAGCGCCGGTCAGTAGACCCGTTCAGGTCAGTGAACAGGTTCAGGTCAGTGGACAGGTTCAGGTCAGTGGACAGGTTCAGGTCAGTGGACAGGTTCAGGTCAGTAGATCCGTTCAGGTCAGTGGACAGGTTCAGGTCAGTGGACAGGTTCAGGTCAGTGGACAGGTTCAGGTCAGTAGACCCGTTCAGGTCAGTGGACAGGTTCAGGTCAGTGGACAGGTTCAGGTCAGTGGACAGGTTCAGGTCAGTAGACCCGTTCAGGTCAGTGGACAGGTTCAGGTCAGTGGACAGGTTTTGCCTCTGAACTCTGTGCAGCAGCAGCAACAGGTGCTTTGTGTTCAGCTGCAGCCTGGAGCGTCTGCTTATATATCCCACAGGCTCCTCCCACATCTGTGAACTTGGCTGTTGTTATACAACTTGGCCGAGACTCCACCTGAAACCCCCACGGCCCGCTCCATCACCGTGACACACAGCATTCCAGTCACCGAAGTGAAGCCGCCGTCTCCTCATGGAATGTCATTCAGACTGGAAACTCAAAATAACAATGGCAGGATGAGAATATTTCTAAACAGCTCATAATGACCACATCTCTACAAGATAACATGTTTATCATCTTCTGTCATTCTCTTTTATCTCTTCTATCTGTAGTTATGCTTATATTAGTCATGTATGCAGAGTTGGGTAGTAACTAGTTACATTTACTTGAGTAACTTTTTGAAAAAGAAGTATCTATAGGGGGCTGTACAGTGGCGCAGTTGGTAGCACTGTTGCCTTGCAGCAAGAAGGTCCTGGGTTCGATTCCCGGCCCGGAGTCTTTCTGCACGGAGTTTGCATGTTCTCCCTGTGCATGGTGGGTTCTCTCCGGGTACTCCGGCTTCCTCCCACAGTCCAAAAACATGACTGTCAGGTTAACTGGTCCTTCTAAATTCTCCCTAGGTGTGAGAGTGTGTGTGTGTGTGTGTGTGTGTGTGTGTGTATGGTTGTTTGTCTTGTCTGTCTCTGTGTTGCCCTGCGACAGACTGGCGACCTGTCCAGGGTGACCCCACCCCTCGCCTGGAACGTAGCTGGAGAGGCACCAGCACCTCCTGACCCCACTGGGGTCAAAGGTGTAAAGAAAATGGATGGAGGGACGGTATCTATAGGATTGTTTTTACTAAACTGTACTTTTTACTTTTACTTGAGTAATTTCATCATGAAGTATTTCTACTCTTACTTGAGTAAAATTTCTGGATTTTCTACCCACTGAATGAAAAACAAACATGTTTTAACTAGAAATTCACCAGACACACACCTGCAGCTTTATGTTAAAGTTCATAAGTTTTGTTTTTTTTTTATTGAAAGAAACTGATTTGGAAAAGTTTTATTTTGCCTGATTTTATTTTTTGTCACTTACATGGATCTTGAATCATTGGATTTTCGTCCTTAAAGTATGAAAATGTCCACTTACCTTTACATTTTGGTCCGTCTGATGACGTAATTTTTAAATATTAAAAGACTGATCATTTGATCAGTTACTCAGTACTTCAGTAGACTTTTTACCAAATACTTTTTTACTCTTAAATTAGTCATTTAACTTGAGTAAAAATATATTGAAGTAGCGCTATTCTTACTTGAGTACAATTTTTTGGTACTCTGTACTGAATTGGGGTTTGGATTGTGTTCAAACGAAGGTTTAAAAGATGGTTGCCTTTTATTTTTTTGACAAATAAAATGTTTTCTTTGGAAAATCGGGAGTTTGCAGCGGCCGAGAGGGGCTGTGTCAGTCTGCGGGGAGCCTTGTTTGTTTTTCCTCATTCCACAGATGACAGACGTGGAACGAGATGGAACCGGAGCGCCAGAGGAAGAGGTGAGCGGCAGCAGAAGTTTTGCATGCGCCCCGCTGCTGATAGGGGGATGAAAAGAAGGGCTGTCAGCACCCACCGCAGGAAGGTGAGGTCATGGCAGCGTGTCCACGGTGAGCATCACGGTTTGACCTTGGTAGAGAGATACGCAGCAGACTGCCGGATCAGCTCTCTGCAGCCCACACACACACACACACACCAACAAGCACATTCTACACTAAAACTCCACTGACACACACACTCTTCCATTCCCACATACACAGATGTCATTGAAATGTGTACCCACACAGCCTAAGGAGTTAGTCGTTCAAACCTCCCAGGTATTCCTTCCTGTTGTCGGCCGTAGAAGGTGTTGTGATCTTCAGAGCCACAGGCTGGTGAACTCGATACAAAGAGAGCATCTGACACCGGAACAAGTGGGAGAAATGAAGGAATTCAAATCAAAGTGCTAGAAATGATGGCTCCGACACAACAAGGTCCGACAAACTGAGGCTGTTTTTCTTCTGTACTTTTTTTGTACTGATTTTGTCCAACTTTCCTCTTCACAGAACAGCAGGACGTCCACTGAGTTTAAATGACCAACACTTAGAGTGAAGGCGCTTACACTGAGTTTTTGCATGCTCCACTTTTCAGATTTTCATTTGTACACTGAAAGCCATCTATGTAAGCTGTTGCATTGGTCTGTCACATATTTCACTAACATAGATTAAATTTCGTGGTTTTAACGCGTCAAAATGTGCTAAAACGTCTAGGGGTCAGAATACTTTTGCAAGGACTTGCATTTCCACGTGTGTGTGTTAAAAAAACCTGTCAAATAACTCAGAATTAAATTATGATTGTGATTAGACAAAATCTTTTTGCCAGATTTTGATGGTATTTTACATACATTCTTATCAAAATGCAACCTGTATTACAGGTTTCTATTACAAAGGCTCCCAATTTAATTCAAATTTCAAAAGATTGGAAACATCTGACTTCTAATGATCTATTAGTGTCACAATATGCTCATATAAACGATGTTATGTTATTAAGGTAGGAGTTTATTTTCAGTGCTGCCTCATGCTGCAGTAGACCAGCTAAGGTGTTGCTCTTCCTGGATGTTCAAAGGCGTATCTGCTCCCAAAATAAAATCAAAGTAACATCAGCGCAGATGTTTTACATTTCATTCACCATAAATGGTTTCAGATTGCGGACCAGACGACCAAATTTAAAAACAGGATGGAGTGCAATTGTTTAGTTAGTGCTGGATGGAAAGACTGGTCGAGGAATTTTTTTACATCAGCGCTGCAGTGGAAACGTGATAGATAGAAGGTGCTTAGAGAAACAACAGGAGGAAAAAACATGGCTGTAGCATTGTGTGCTAGTTTTGGAGGGTTAAGGTTAAAAGGAAATGCCACAAGGATGTCAAAATGTGCGCAGACTGATATTGGACCAATCACAGGTTTACAGTGAGGTGGAAAAAAAAAAAAAAAAAAAAAGCAGATCTTGAGTAAATATTTGTCTGATGGAGAAATGGAGTCAATCTGAAGGTAACCTTTGGTCCTCGTTTCCTTTTCTCTTGCTGCTTGGCAGGGTGGCAGGGTGAAAAATGTGCTCTTATCTGCCCGTCACTTCCGCCTGCTGCTGAGGGACGAAGAGGAATGTGAGGCAGTGCGGTGACAAACAAAAGCCGAGCAGTGATTGCAGAATCATTCAAAATTCCTCAAAGATGATGGGAAATGTTTGGTCTGCTGAGGCAGCTATACAGCTTGCCACGATATCGGCGCATCCGTTCAAGCATTTAAAAGGCTTGAGTTCTTTTATGTAAAATTAAGTCCTTAAAATGAATTAAATTCTTAAAACAAGATGTAACTTGGCCTTGAATATATCTTACATTTTGTCATGGCAGGATCATTTAATCTTGTATATTCAATATAAGATGCAAAGATGGGAAAGATGTTTGTGGCTCGCCGCCTGCTGCAGTCAACTTTGTTGTTTTTGTGTCATTTATGTTGTGCTTCAAATATTTTATGTATTCTGTACAGCACTTTGGTTCTCTTGGTAATTTTAAATTAAATAGGAATTGAATTGGATGTTTATTTCTGACATCTTCATTCCGTTCTGTGACAGGAAGTGGTTGAGGCAATTGGTAACTCTGGGCAAATACTCTGACCTTGCTAGTTTCTTGTGTTCATCGTGGGTAAGTGAAAACGTGTCGGCTGGATTACATTCGACTTCGCCGTTAGCTCACTTCTATTACCGACCCATAAGAGGCGACTTGCGCCCCAGATATGTCACAGTTTTGCTCCCTGTTCGCCACTGTGATTAGCGCACAGTTGCTTCACACTGTGGTCAAGCAACTGTCTGACCTTTTGAAGAATTTTCAACAAAGTTGTTACTATGGTGGGATAAACAGCTGAGATTTGGGTGATGCAGGTCTTAAATTTCCTTGGTAATAGTCTTTAAAAAGTTTCAAAAAGTCTTGAATTTGAGTTGGTGAGCTCAAATGGTGAACTCAAATTCAGAAACCTGAAATCTGTAGTTTCAGGCATTTCTTAAACTACAGACATACCCGCTAGCTCTGTCTCTTTAGCAAAAATGTCCATATGCGGTCTATGCTAGCTAACATACTAGCATAGACTGTTCAAGGCAACTGTTAGAAACTAACTTGATCAACACAAGTTAGCATCTCCACGCTATCTCTAAGGTGGAGATATAGGGTGGTACTCATCTGGTTCAGGTCAAGTATTAAGATAGTTTTCTCCACAAATCATGGACAGAAGACTGTTTGATATTAGCTTTGAACATTTTTAATATCAAGGGCTCAGGAGTTTGGATGATGTCCAGCAGATTTTAGTGAGAGTAGAAGAAGCAACAGCCTCCTCATGTAGAGAGTTGAACTCTGGTGTTTATGTGAGCGGAGCACATTTCCTTAAATCTAATCGGAACAATCCCAGTGACAGAAAGAGCTTTTGTAACTTTTATGCTATGAGGAGATGGTTTGTTCATCAGGCCTGGAGTCTGTGATCCTGGTCAGGGTGGAAGAGAGAGCAGGGGTCTCTGGCATTCCAGCCAGACTTGACATTTCCCTGACATTAGGCTATTTTTGTTACATTTTTCCATTCTAAATCCAGGACATTTCCATTGTCCTGGGTTTAGTTTAAGGAACGCTGTTGTAAAGCTGCTCTGGAGATTGTCGCTGCTTCGAGTCGATTCTTTCTTATTGCTCAGAGTAATAATAATAGTATAAAGAAGCTTCTGGATAATCAGATTTGGGTCAATGAGGTTTAAAATAAATATGAGCAAGAACTGAATATGATTTTACATACTTTAATTTATCTCTACTTTTAGGGTTAAAAGTAACCATCCTCCACTACAAAGAGAGAAGTGCCGAGTTGAATGAGGCGACTGTTAGTGTTAATTGAATATTTGGAAGCGTGGCCAACACGGACTGAAAGCTTTCCTTCACTTCCTCGGCTCCATTGCTAAAACTACAGGCAGACTACAATTCTAAAACACTGCAGAAAATCATCTTCTCACGCCACTTGATTGATAGACCCAGGAGAAATTCTACGAGAGGAATCCAAGTGAATGGGAATAAGCCCAGATGAAAGACTAAAGGGAGATGAGAATCGAGGAAAACTGCATAGAATGGGTGAGGACTGAGGATTGGTTGTGAAACTGTCTCTGATCAGTGGGGAGGGATCCACTGTTAGAGAGTGACAGCGTTGACGCGTAAGATGTTGGTGTGTCAGCCCATCATGCAGCTCATCTCTCCAATCTGTTCAAGATCAGATTCCATTACAACACTTTTGCAGTGAATCAGGCTCTCTTGTTTTTTTAAGATAATGCAGCGAATCTGAAACCGCATCACAGAGCAGCCACGCCCTGATGAAAACACAAACCAAACGCGGTAACCATTGGAGGTTTTCAAACATCAGTGACTCACACAGATAGCGGCACAGGGTGAGCTTAAAAGAAACATGGGCCAAGCGCCTGCAGGAGTAGATCAAAGATTTGATTGCAGCGTACCTGCCAACATGTCGGACACACAAAGGTAAAGTGTAAGTGATGAGGGTATCTGCCACACCTGTCTGCCAGGACTGTGTGAGGATGAGGGTTAGCCAGAGTAGCAAGAGGAGACAAGTGATGCTTGCATAAAAAAATGTGAAACATTTACTATATAACAGGTAAACATGGAAAATGATTAAAAAAGATTTTGGTGCTGTATTTTCTCAGCAACCAAGCGTTTTCGTGACTACAAAGGGAAAAATATTTTGAAGCATTTTCAATGAAATACTTTCAGACCCACATAAGGGTATTATACCTTAAATGAGAAAACAGAACACTGGACCTCCACCTATTCTTGGTTCCTTCGCAAGTGTTTCTTAGGGTGTTTTCACGCCTGATAGTCCATTTCCAGCTGCTGAGGTTCTCTGCCCTTTGTCAAAAGAACCAAACATTTTATAAAGCCTGTTCCCCTCGTCACCTGTGGTGGCGCTGCACCAAGAACCGCTGAAGGACACTACATGAAAACCTCTGATGAAGACGCTGAGCCAAAACTGGAGTGGCGTCAGCTGTCTGGAGGATTTGTCTTTTGTCTTTGGTGAAAGACCCTGAGTCATCTCTCCCGTTTGCACTAGACCCGTGCGTCTGTTTTGGTTGTATTTAGCCAAACTGAGACTAAGGTTTTCTGCTTCTCTGGTCCGCATAAGAGTTTGTGCATTCACACCTCCCTAACCGAACCAGACTGCCAAGGCAAATGAACCAGAATTTGATTGAAGCGAACTGAATGACTGTGATGTGAATGAACCTATTCATAAAATATTTGTGGGTTCGTGTCACACGTCTCCTGTCTCCCCAGCTGCCCTCATCGTCACATACCTGCTGCAGACGCCCGCATCACTTGAACAGGCATGCTGACAGTTAGCTTTCACATCCGCACTGAACTCAGAACTTCTCCATTCCATTCAATGTTAGACACCACTTGGTTGGGCCTCTGTTGAATTAGGTCAGTCACTTTAAAGTGGGTGAATACTTATGCAATCACTTATTTCCTGTTAGTTTACATATATTTGTCATTAGTTTTGAAAAATCAGTTTTTACACTGACATCAGGTGATTTGTCTTTCTTTTATTGCCCTTGTGTTGTAAGAAAAAACACAAGGGCAACGGCAAGTAATCCAAGGGGTAAATACTTTTCATAAGCACTATAAGCTGTAAACTTGTGGCTGTAAGTCACAGCCACAAGTTTAGATTGTTCTGGTTTCCCACTTACTCATGCTTTATATGAAATTAAGAAGAATTAAGTGTCTGTGTAACTCTTATCTCTCCTGTAACAAAGGTAATTACCTTCTGACAGTAATTCACTGCAAGCTTCCAAAAATGTGGGGTGTTGTTATGCCTGTCGCTATAGAAACTCAAATTGCTTTCCAGGGAACCTTATCAGTGGATCACTTTATATAAAGGGAAAAGACCCAGACAGGACATCAGTCATGCCAACATCTACTTCTCTGCTAAACCAGAACTTTGTCTTGAAACGTTCAACATATTCGGGTCCGATTAGAAGAAACAACAATAATCCCCCTGAACCGTCCCTGAGGTATGATTGAAGTCTGTGGATGATGTCATAATGCCTGTAGGGGGCAGGCGGCTCTCTGCTGCCATCCAGTGGATACACTAGGCTCCTGCTCCTCAATGGCATTTCACAGCAGAGAGAATGACCTAAAAACACCACAGAGGGAGAGGGAGGGAAGAGTGAACGCTGTCATTACTATAGATTTTAAACAAACCGAGAATTAATGTATAGATTAAAAACATGAACCCGAGCAACAGTCACTGATGGCCACTGGAGGGAGCCACACTGAGCGGTGGTAGTTTGTACACAAAAGATTATGTTTACAGCAATTTAGTCATGGATTTATGGCTAACTGGAGTTCATGGGGTCAAAAAAGGAAGAACAAACATCTAAACATTAGGCAACAAGTTCCAGGGTTTCTCTGTCTAAACTGGAAAACCAGTTTTCCAACCAGAAGCATCTGTCACGCAAAACGGTTATGATTTTTTCTTTTTTTTATTTTTGACAAAAACTATATTGAGGATTTGCTTCTACTGTGTAAACAGTTCATGCTAACGTGAATGACCAATATGAAATTCTTTTGCACTTTGACCTCTGAGGGCAGGATTTGATTTGTATTTCAAGAAATTGAAGATGTTTGCGCTTTAAATATGAACTGTTAAAATCCTGCTTTTTGGGAAGATTGGGTGCAACAATTTCAGCTTTTTTGTAAAACCATGTTATGGTAAAAATTAAAGCTTAAGAAAAGTTTTGAAAAAGGTTTTAACATTTTTCAAAACGCAATTGAAAAATTAAAAATCAGTCATTTTTGGCCGCAACAGTCACAAAAATAAAACATTGCAACATCTTGGAGGAACTGAGTAATTTATCTGTGTAGTGATGCTGTACTGCTATTATCTAGCAATTTAAAGAAATGTGTATATTCATATTTATATTATTGGGAGAAGTAGTGGAATTATTATTACTTTTAAAAAAGGGAGACCTCAAAAGATGCTTGAAGTTCAAATCAGTTGATTTTATAACAAGAAACTTCGTTTTACCTGAAATAAAAAGGAAAGAACGATTTTAGAGACCAGCCATGTGTCACAGTTTTAATATAAATCTGTAAAAATGAGATGCTTAATGGCAAACATGAAAATTAATGATTGTATCGTTTAGAAAAGGCAAACAAACAAAAAACACACACATCCGTTTATGATAATTGAAAGCCAACAGTACCATAGTCACTGAGTACATGAAACATCATCTGTCAGTGCTCTCCCTATAGTTGGAGCTGAAGCTGGTTTCCTCCAGGAAAGGCTGATCCCAGCTCTGCTTCTCACTCCACAACACCAACAATAAAACAAAACAATCTGAGAAATCAGAAAAATCACAGCTTTAAGAATGACGCTTCAAACCACAATCCTGACATCAAATTGCACTTTAAATACTGGTCTGAGTGAATAAATATCTGTTCTGATAATACAGTACAATAACATAGCAATAGTTGTATAAGAGCTGTCTCAATGGGGCTAACGGGAAAACTCAATTCATTCCAGCTGCTGTTGCATAACGTACAGGATTTGCATAATAGCACATAAATAAATTAACACGGATGACGTCAAACGAAAGGGTAAAAAAGATTTACAAAACGTACTGCATATCTAACATAGTGCTTATTTATATATTTAGATATATTATTCAGATAATTACATAACAGCGTCATTCAGAAGCGGTGCTCAAGTGCTTTCGTCTCGTTGAGCTTTGGAATATTTCACCATCACCTGGACTCTATTTCTTTTCTTTTTTTTTTCCTTCTTTTTGCACTGTCCCTTTAAAAAAAAAAAGTCTCCCTCCTATCAGAGATGCTTCTGAGAGGAGTTCTGACCTTCAGTGTAAACATGGCCCTCCGTGCCGCTTCTGGAAGTGGAGGGCTGCTGGACGGGGAGGCCTTTGTCTCCTGCGGTTGTTTGCTCTGCAGCCTGGGGGCGCCGTGGAGCGCTGCTGGCCACGGTCTCTTTGTGGGCGTCCTGGTGTTGCGGGGCAGCCAGCTTTCCGGTCGGGATGCGGGAGGCCGCCGGGCTGGCCACCAGGCGGTAGAGCGGGAGGGTGGACCTGGGCTGGACCATGTGGATCCCCCCGATGGGGATCAGGAGGCTGGCCGTTCTGCCGGGCTGCTGGGAGTGAAGCGGGAGGTGGCTCAGGAGTCGGTTGGTTCCTCGAGGCCGTGCGGGATGCGGGCCGATGATGGGGACCAGGCTGCTCTGCTCCCCCGACTACAAGAGACAAAGATGGGCAACGGAAGCTGGATGATTGTGACATAGCAGGAAGGAGAGTTCAGAAAAGGAATAAAGAAACAAAACTAGCAAATTACACACCAATGGGCTCTGAAGGCCGTTGATTTCATTGGATTTTAAATGGTAATTAGCATAATTTCCGGACTATTGAGTGCACCTGAATATAAGTCACACCTAATAACATTTTCTTTTTTCTTTTTTTTTAAACTCTTTATTTAGTTTTAAACAACTCAAAACAGGAGATTTCCAGAGTGAGGTGATTAGACAAAAAAACAAAACGAACAAAAGCCCATTACCAAAGCTTTCCTGTGTACTTCAAAGACAGATGGAAACTTTAACCTCATTCCATCTCTGGCTGAAAACGTCCACTTTCATTTGTAAACATTCAGTCATTTTCTCCATCATTTATATTTTTCTTAATCTCCGTTTCCATTCAGTTGTGGTTCAGCTACAGACTCCATGTTCTTCCAATTAACAGTTACAATTTCCTTTGCACCCACTAACATTGAAAACTAAAAATGACTTCTACAGGCAGCTCTTTGAGGTTGCCCTGAGTTTTTAAAAATGTTTTTATTATCATTTGACTTTTTTTTTCACCTTTATTCTTCACAAAAGTTGTGTGGGAGAGAACTTAAAAATGGTGTTTTGTGTGAAAAGGTTCTGATTAGTTTACCAGCTGGCTGTTGCTTTTTCCATAAGCTTAAAGCTGGAGTCAAGATGGCTCCTCTCCCGACTGAGCCACAGTCAAATCAGAGTAAAGAGAAATAAAAAAAAAAACAGGTATCCCTTTCCTTGCACTTCACTGCTGAGTGTTGCTATGTGGCCTTAAACCCCAATCAACACATTGCAGTTTGAGATTGTGACATGACAACAGAGGGAGAGATTTAAAGGGGTAGGAAGTCTTTTTCTAAGGCACAGTTTGAGGAGCTGCCACCACATTTTCATGATATCCCTGTTTTTTGTCTTCATCTCCTCCCTGTGGCTCCAATCTTTCACCTGCTTCCCAGTTTTCCGTCCGGCTGCCCAGAGAAAACATGCCAGCTCTATTTCCAAGCTCTCCTGGTTTATTCTGAGCTCAGGCGTTACAGGTTGATAGAAAGCATGAGAGTTGCCTTTCCTTCCTGTTCCAATAAATGTGACTTTAAACAAGCTGAGATGTAGCAGCCGATCTATATTTGCTCTGCGTGTTGACCAACTGGGATTAAACCGAGCCACACAACATTGGCTGTTTGAGTCTGAAGGGCGTTTATTTTAGGCTGAGCTAAACTAACATGGATGGAGTCACAGGTGAAAGAAGGCTGCGGCTTGGCTTATTCTTAGGCTGTTTTCACACCTGATGGTCTGGTAGACTCGGTCTGATTGGGAACCAAATTTGTTCCGTTTTCAGCTGCTACGGTTCTCTTTCACTCTGCACTCGGTCAAATCAATCAGACACTTTGATCATCAACCCTGTCAAGAAAATCCGAGGTCATCCCACTTCCCCATGCTGGAGATTTTAGTTTAACAGTAACAATAAATAAAGTTACTTTTGAAAATAATCACACAGGTGATATTTAGACCCAACAGTAGACTTAGACCTCA
>CAEFZX010030494.1:0-13321 GCA_903066825.1 Alfaro cultratus | reverse complement strand
AAGAGAATCCAAGATAAAGTGAAAGAAGAAAACCCTGACCAGGATGTTATTTTTCTTCACTGCATCATTCATGAAGAATCTCTGTGTAAGTCTGTATTGCAGCTTAATCATGTTGTGGTTCCAGTTGTAAAACTTGTTAACTTCATATGATCAAGGGGACTTAATCACCGTCAGTTCATTACGTTCCTACAGGAAATCGATGCGGATCACCAGATCACAGAAGATGTTGGCATTGTTTGGCTCGACCTGTGTGTGAGCAGACTTGACCTGTGTGTGAGCAGACTTGACCTGTGTGTGAGCAGACTTTCAGCGTCATGAACGTCAACAAAGCGCGTCACAGATCCCGGCTAACTGACCAACACCTCAGATCTATTCTGAGAATTGCCACAACGAAACTAACTCCAGACTTTGATGCACTGACAAAAAAGGGAGAACAACAACACTGTTCCCACTGAAATGTGAGTTTCTCTACTGTGTTATGAAAAAAATAGCAACTTGCGCATTTACGCACAGCAGCGGTACAGCAGCTTAATTAACATGCCGCACATCGCTCTCAATTTAAAGACGCCTTTCTTTTGTTGGGTAATAATATGTTCTGAATGTTGAAAGTGATTCCATTGATCTTTTTCCACTAAATGTTGATTTCTTTAAATTTGCACCTTCAATTGTGTCTTTTTTCATACATTTCAATCCCCAGGTTTAATAAATTACATTGCGTGTCCAAATGTTCCTGGCCCGGACCCTCTGTCAAATTTTAGAACCCATTCTGGCCCGCAAGTCAAAAAGTTTGCCCACCCCTGTTCTACCCTCTACTTTAAACATGTAAATATACTTTACTGCTGTCCTTAATTTGCATAATTGTGAGTTTATTGACAATTTTTTGCCATAAAAATGATTAAAACATTCAGTTTAAATAGCTAATTTAAATAACTCCCAACTGCAGGTGGCAGGATTTCTTACGTCTGCATTTATAGTCTGTGATCGATGTGACAATTAGCAAAAATGGAGCTGTGCTTTTAAGAATGAAAATGTTTGTGAGTCCCATCTGTCTGATTATTTTTTTCTCATCTTTAATCTAAATGCAGAATTTAGAAAAGGATTTAATGAGGGAAAAACATCACTAAACTGCTCACAAATGTTTCTAAAGTTGCATCACATTCAAAATGATTTTGATTCAAACAAATCAAACAAACAGTCAGGAAGTCTTTGAGGGACTGCTTTATACTGAGATTAAATAATTCACAGATTTATTTTGTTTATTAAATAACAATTTGTTCTGAATAACTCACTGGATTTAATTTAAAAAATACATTTTCATTTTTGTTATTAAAGAAAAAATAAACAAAACCAAAATACGAAAAAGGTAATTTAATCAACAGCTTATCTCTATCATATTAATTTTTTCCCAAACAATGTAAAATCCAGGTAATGAATATTACTTCTAGAGGTGCACCTATTACAGTTTTCTGGCTGATCACAGATCTTTAAAAAGCCTGACCTGCCAATTCAGGTTTTGACTGATATTGATTTTTTCAGTCTGAAAAGTTGATACATTTAGTAACAAAGTCACTGAGTTGGTGACTGTAGTTAACAGATGTGACCTCACACAACCAAAAGCCTCTACAGCAACTCTGAAGAAAGTTACATAATATGAGTTACAACATTTCATTTCCCTTTGGGAGTACAAAAAGGATTTTTGAATTCAATTGATATAATGTAAATATTAGAGATGGACTCATCTTGTTCCTGTCTGTTAATTTTATGACATTAAACATGTGCTTTCTTTGCTAATGGATTTTTTTTTTTTAAATCCTGACAGTGAGGATAATTTAACTGAATTCAGTTCCATTCTAATTACCTCAATTTTATGAATTTATTTCATTCACTTACAGTTGAAAATGAACATGTCACATGTTAGCATAACATGTAACATGCTCCTTTTCATTCAAAACCTTTGTTTCATTCAAAACAAAGGTTTTGAATGAAAAGGAGCAGTTTGATGAAAATATCTTTGAAAATAATCCTGAAAATACACACATTTATGAAAGATAGTTACTGTCATCTATGTGTACTTCCATCAGACTGTATACAGTTTATTCTCTTGTCTAAATGGTCACATTTCAAAAAGTGATGTCAAAACTGATTTGAACTTTTCTCTGCAGTTTTCTCATGTTTGGTGTGATTTGCATCATCAGTTTGACAAACAGGATCTTTGTAAGCCTTCAGGTGAACAAAGCACCATCCGCCTCTCTCCCCCAACAAGGCAAACATGCAAATCTTCCTCTCCATTTCCAGCTCAGGTGCCTCGCTTCTGTTTTTTTTTTTTTTTTTTTTTTTTTAATTTCCAGGTGATCATTCAGTTCACAAACACCTGAGCCGGGCCTGTCCGTCCCCTAACCACGGCGTGACACTCTGTCTCTCTGGCTAATGCAGATGGATTAGTGTGCAACCACAGTAATTCAAACTGCTGAAACGGGCAGATGACTAAAAATACAGCCGTGTTTTTGTCACCTCTTTCCTCAGCTTGCTATTAAACGGAGCACAGAGCAGCTGCTCAGCCAGCAGGGAGCCCAGAAGAGAAGACGGCCCTTCAAAGTCACAAAGGCAAAGCTGTGAAATATTCTGATATAGGTGCTTTCATCAGTTTCCACTTATGGTTGTTCAAACATCAGTATGAGCGGTCCTCTCTCTTTTTTCTTTCTTCTTCTACTCATTCGAGCTGTGTGGCTGTTTACTAACTTGAAGATTTCATGGAAATCTCCAGTGGCTCTCTGGTCAATCTGTTGCCATGCACAGGCGGCGCTGGGGCCCAACAAATCAATCACTTACAATTAGACATATTTGTCCCGTTCAAGTGACTCCTCTCTGCAGTCGCACTGCCGGCTCACAGTATAGATCTGCTGTCCTAGATTTCCCTACGGTGTTTCCAAGATATTAAACAGTGGCAACAGCAGAGAAACAGCTGGTGGCTTCTGCTTCATGTTGCTCTGCTGACCAAACGGGTCCTGTGGCCGTTCTAGGAAAATGGGTAGAACTTTATTATGTACATCAAGTCAATCTTGATGTACTTGATGTAGCCTTATTTAACCATGTGATAGTTAATTAACCTTGAAAACATCATTAATTAAGGATGATTCATAATTAACAACCTATAAATGAACACATTTATTAATGCTTTCCCCATAATGGCAAATTACTACCAAAAACAACATACTCAAAGTCTATACATGCATAATAACACTCTAATTAGCTATTCTACTTACTGTGTGTAAATGTTTGCAAATGCTCAAATAAATGTACTTTCACATGTGTTGACATGTATTAATGGTTAGGAAATGTGTGAACTGGCTGCGTATTAATCCTGCAGTGCCTCCATAATAAAGGCAGTTATTAGTTAAGTCTTTTGTGAATACTTTGTGATTATTCATGCTTTAGACTTAAGTTTTATTTGCAAACATATGTGCACACAGTACATAGAATAGTTATTTTGTGACTTATTAAGCATGAATAAATATTGAGTATGTTTGTTTTGGGAGCAATAAGTCACAAATTCACTTATTGCTTAATAAGTATGAATTATCCTTAATTAATGATGTTTTCGAGGTTAATTAACTATTAATGGTTAAAAAAGGTTAGATAAAGTGTTGTGATTATAAAGTGCTACCGGAAAATGTGCAGCTCAAATTGTATTTAGTTTTATATATATATTTTACTTTAAAGATGCTTTCAAGTGGTTCACTTTTCTTTACTAACTATAATACAACAGGTGAATAAAAATGTAAGGAACTCTAGCGGTTCACAAAATCGATAAAAGAAGAAGTATAAAGAAAAAAGATAATACTTTTTGTGTGATTTGTCAATGACATCACAAGAGACTGACCAGCTGATGTAAGAAGACAGGGCGAGCCTAGGATTGACCAGTGTTGTCAAAAAATGACATCACATTTGTTTAATGATAAAGTGAAAAAGAAAATGCTCATATTCTGATTATTTCGAGATATAAAACTATAAATGTTGAATGATGTACTGTCTTCAGAAGTTAAAATAAATATCAGCAAAATAAGAAGTAATTTTATGAAGTCAAAACATCAATTTTTATAATTAAAGAGTAATAAATAATATTGCCTCTATTAATTGTAAACATTATGGTTCAATTATGAAATCAAGTTGCAACTTTCTTCTAATTTCAATGGAAACCAGGAACTGAATTAACCATATCGGGATTTGAAAATATTACAAAACAGAATATTTAATTGATTTATGAAACTATACAATATCAACTGTGACACACGCCTGTTTTCTTTTTGACTATTTGACATTGTGTGACCTTCAGCATTTTTGGTGGTATCATTTGTGTCTGATGTGAGTTTTAGCTCTTTCCTTCTGACCAAATATAGCATTAGCATAAAAAATATAACTTCAGAATTCTTAAAAAACATTAGCCAACAATTACTGCAATCCAAACAGTCCTTTGCGATATGAATATCACACACACTTTATTTCAGGGATGATAAATGTGTGTTAAATTGTGTGTATGTCACAATATCTATGTTCAGATTCAGGTGTCTGTCAGTTCCACTATATATTGGGCTGCAGTTGCCACTAAATGCATCTTGTATGAACTTGAGCCGTGTACTTTTCAGTGATGCTATGATTGTTATTATTATATTTGCATATGGTTGTTGTTGTGGTTCCTCAATTTAGTTTTCTCTTTCTGTAGGTTTAGAGGCAGACTTCTAGTGTGTTGACTTGTGCTTTCTCTAAGCTTCTTTCTATCCTCTGCTTTCTTTCTTTTTAAACTTTTTCCCCACCTTTCTCCCCTTCTTGTCATCTTTGTCCATTACATTTTAAATAAACCCAAAGAAATAAAGAAAAGTAATTTGTCATATATTCTTTAGTGAGCTGGGTTGATTTTACAAACAGCCTTCTCAGCATTTTTACATGTTTTCTTGCTGTTCGTATCAGAACTGCTGCTATACCTATGTTGGGACGAGTGGGTTTGGTCACATGTGACTTTGGAGTGGTCGGAGTTGAGAGAGACTTTCCTAAAAAAAAAAACACATCTTGTGGTTACCAGAAGCAAAGCTAACAGGAGCTACTTTCTATTGTTAGCATAACGCTATCCTGGGCTAAAATTATTGACTACACATCTACAAAAGAGCTCCACTAGTTTCCAAACACAAGGCAGAATAAATTACACAACACATAATTTATTACCTTAGCTAGAGTTTTGACATGAAGCACTGAGGCTGCTGTTGCTAGGATAAAAAGTCAACATTCATTTACAGGTGCTAATAGGGGATGATTAATAGGAGTTTATAATTAGCTTACTCATTAGCACTGTTATTAGAGAGCAAGCCACAAACTTTTAGTGGGATGAAGTTGACATTTTTCTAATGAAAGGAGGCACCGAGTGCTCTCTGCAAACAACAGAGAGGTCAATCGTCTGCAGGCGAAATGGAACATCAGACAAATAAAACGCTTCCTATTGGTTGGAACTGAGGCCTACAGCATGCACTGATGTCTGCCCTGCTACGGCTAAAACATGCAACTGCTATGTATGTCACAGGACGACTCATACCAACCAACACCATTTTAAAATTCAGACAGAACCTGGGGAAGGTATTCAGACCCGTGGAACCGTTGCACCACATTACAACCACAAACTTCAGACGATTTTACCGGGAATTTATGTGAACATTTATATGGAACATAACCTTAAAGAAGAAGACGAAAATAATATATTTTAACACATACAATTCTGAAAAAGTCTGCTATGCATTATATTTGGCCCTGTTCAGCTTACTGTCACTTAATCAATTATTATCCAAATTTCCTTCAGAAATCACCTGAACAATTATATGAAAAGTATAAATTTCAGAGATTTGTTAGAAAACATTAGAGAACAAAAAGCATCATGAAGACTAAGGAACAGAGCAGACAGGTGCATGGTACAAAATCCCATGTGTGAAAAATGGTGGCGGCTGCATCATGCTGTGGGGAATGGGATTTTTCAGTAGGAACAGGAACGTCAGAGAGTTTATGATAAAATGGCTGAAACTAACTTCAAGACAGTTCTTGAAGAAAACCTTTTTAGTGACTGTAAAGACATGACAATGAGGTGAAGGTTAATTTTGCTGCAGGAGAACAACTCCAAAGATGCAGCTACCATGTAAATAATTAGATCAAAAACTGTTTATGTGTTGGAATGGCCCAGTCCAGATCCAACTGAGAATCTGCAGCAAGACTAAAAAATTGATGGCCACAATCATTGCTCTCCACCCAGTCTAACAGATCCACAGCAATTAAAAAACAAGAATAGAAGAATATCTAAAACAAATCTGTCTTTAGATGTAGAGACAGACGGCAAATGACTTGCAGTTGGAATCGCAGCAAATGACTGATTTACAACGTTGCAATTAGTGAGACTGGATAGAAATTAGTCACTCAGATTTTTTGCTGTTTTATTTCAATCAAAACCACTGATTTTGCTTTGCTATTTTACAGACACTTGCAAGGAATTTTGCCACACTTTTTACTCATTAAAGCCTCTCCAAAGTTTGCAAGAAGGAAACAGAGTAAACTGATGCTAACTTTCCTCCCCTTGTGCATAATCAAATGTTTCAGAGTTTTGATGTTGATCGGGAGGATGAAACCGCGGTCTAATGCAACACTGGACTGGAATTACAAGCCCCAACTCAACCAACATTTTGAAATCAGGGAACTTTTCTCTAAACAACGTGATCAGAAGTCAGCAAGACTTTACGAACGAGGAGCAGCTGGAGGAAATCCTGTGGAATGAACTCTGTCCTCATCACTGGTTCAGCTGCACCAGAGCGCTTCTGTCCATAACTTCCATAAGTTGAAAATGTTTGTGTTTCTGCACCAAGTGGTCAGGTGTGCCAATTATAATCCATCAAAATGACAGATGGCCTTCAGAGTTTTCTGTCATTGTTTAGAAATTCAGTCAGAGACGAATGTGGGGCTCTGTTGCCTTCACGTGAATTTCTTTGTTTGCAGAATTTTGAAAAACTGGAGGGACTGAGAAATTTACACTTTTCAAAATTTTATCAACAAAAAAGTTTAAAAATCACAGATCCAATTTTGTTCTAATATGTTTTGGCCTATGAGTTAAAATTCAGTAAAATATGTTGAAGTCTGTGGTTGTAAAATGACAACACATGAATACCATTGTAAATTGCATAAAGTTACAAACAGAGTGCGTGTTGGTACGACGCCCCCATTTCTGCATAAACATAGATCTACATACTGATGCCAACAGTAGGAGCCAAAGAAGAAGCTGCAAGAAAACAGAACCAAAGAACAGAAATGAAAGGAAGAGGAGACAGACATTGCATGGCCAAGTAGACACACACCTTCACATACAAATTCACAACACACGCTGTCATGATCAAAGCAAAATCAGAAAGCAATGCACTATTTAGTGGCGTATGAGAGTGCAGACAGAGGACCATTAGCAATACGGACATGTTTGGAGCTCAGACTGAAAGCAGAGCTGCCACAAAAGGCTTTCAGTCTCCCTCCAACACGCACAAAGCCACCCGGCAAAATTACATGATAAAAGTGAGTCATCCTCCCTGTAATCATTTCTACTGGATTTTCAGCTTACAAATAAACAAAAGCCAATTAAGTGTATTTCTGTGATTATGAGGATTCTGTCTGTAAACACTCAGTATTTTGGTGCATAATGAGCCCCTGTACTGCCAATTTCTTGGTATTGCAGTTGGATAAAGAGAAAAAAAAGCCATCCAGCAATTAACGGTGTTAACAGGTATGCAGGTAAATAAAAATGGCTTTCTGAAGTCAAGTATGCATTTGATAAGATTAGAAGCTACAAACTAGCTAATAATTGATTCCAACACATCAGCTCTTTGTGATAGTTTATTTTACGCTTCTAAATGTAAAGCACTCTTTCAGATGATCATTTAAGTGTTTTATTTCTTATCCTGCGTTGTCATGGTGACAAAGGGAAAGATATTTTCATGAACAGGTGGTCTGTGAATGCCTCACAGAGGAGAATGCACTAATCTCTGCCACCCTCTTAGTGGACATTATCTGCAGTTCTATTGACCATTAAATTGAAAATTGCGCAACTTGGAATTATGAAAATAAATTTGCTTAATGGAAACACAGAAATTTTGAAAAACGCAGATCTTTTGCAAAGCTTTTGCTCCAGAATGAGGTGGTGTATTTCGCAAAACTGCAATGGAAACTCTTTTTGCATCAAGAGTCACATGGTCAACAGAAAATGGTAGGCGTGGCATGTTTTAATGACTTATCACAAACGTACTCATGTGTGATTGTAATTGTGTTTCCTATTGAATAGAAACACCACAAATGCAAAATTGTCTGTTTTCAACATTTGCAGAATATCAACAAAGTTTTGCCCACATTTGCAATGGAAATGCAACTACAGTCTAAACTGTCACTCACTTGTTTCCAGGGCGGTGGTGCTCTCCTCGCTGACAACGGGCCCACAGCCAACCGCAGTGCAGGAGCGAAGGTACAACTTGTATTTGCTCAAAGGCTCTAATTCATGCAGGATCCACTTCGTGGTGTCAGGGTTGCTGATGTTCACAGCCTGCAGAGGCCCAACTTCCTCTGTGTTGTTAACTAAAGAAATGAAAGAAAATACAGCTTTAATTCTGGTAGGACATCCAGTTATAACTATCTAGTTGTTAGCTGACAAAAACTTAGAAGGTTTTGCTTCATTTATCACCTGCAGAAAAATAGTAAGTAGAAAATGTGCTGGTAAGAAAAACTTTAAACCAAGATTTTCAGGGAGTATAAATAATTTGGATTTAACTTAATGTTCTTCAGTTGATAAAAACTCACAAAGAAACAGGTAGATAATGCACCTCTTCTTTCTTTTGAAAAAGTGAACTCAGTATTTTACCTAAACTCCATTTAAAACTCAATGGTCTTTGTGTTCTTGATGTCTGATTTCTGATTGCGTCTCATTTTTCAGATTGTAAGGCAGCCAGCTGGATATGAAGATGACATTTATGTTCTTAGTAACAAAAACAAACCCAGCAGGTGTTAAGGTGACGTTTGCTGTGGAAGAGGTGCAATGTTTTTCCTCACATTAAGAGAAACAGAAATGCTGACATGAATGCTTCAGTGTGAATTCTTTCTACCCGGGGACTCCTCTCCTCTTCAGTAAAAATTTGGATTCTTGTTGGGTTTTCTTTCAAGGGATGAAATTGTCTTTTTGGCAAATTATGCAATCCACACTGGAACAGAGAGAAAAAAAAGGCCACCAGCCGGATGTTTCCATCTTGCTAATGCTTTATGTTGTAACTTTCCCAGAAACCCTGTGGCCTGCCAGCTTGTGTTCTCTATCTTGTACAGTGAACTGGCGAAAGGCTGCAGACTCTGGCTCGCACTATCGCGACAAACAACAGCAAGTCCAAATATTCTCCAGCCGGCACCAAACACGGTTGGCTTCATGAAGTGTGAAACAAGCCAGGATTTTGCTACACAGAATGAACCAAAGCCAACGTTGTTTTCGACTCCCACTTAGAACAATATTTCAGTTCAGAACAGTGCAAGCTACATTAGACTGGCTTGAAGTGTTTGTATTGTGCCTCAACCCCATCTGCACAAACACAAAAGCTGCAAATAAAGAAGCAATGATACATTCAGCAGTGTTGCATTTTAAACCCAAATGATACTTTGAAACAAAGAATTAAGCACAAATTGTGTTTTCAGTTGAATTCTGAATAAGGAACTTATTAAAATGTACTGGTATCTGTAGAACCTTGCCAGTAAAAGGACCTTGTTAGATAAAAGATTTTCTATGATATATGGCTTGTACAGTGAAAGCACAAGAAACATTAGATGGGTAAAGAATGTGGCGTGGCCATGTTGTACCGAGACACACCACAAGGTGGCAGTGCTTCCCTGAAGTCTCTTGCTCTACTTAGCAAGCCCTAATTTTGTAATTACACATTGTTTAATTACATGTTGGTAAAGTTTATTAAGCACCACAGATAAGATTATCACATAGTTTTAAACAAATTCTATTTGATATAAAATTAACTGGTCTTATGTAGACTCTGTTTTGAGAGGGAAATGGTGAGATAGTGGTAGCAATTAGAATTAGAATTAGAATTCAACTTTATTGTCATTGCACTGTCACAAGTACAAAGCAACGAAATGTAGTAAAAAGTGTGGTGGGAGCCGGGCTTCGAACTCGGATCTCCCGTGGGAATTAACCTCTCGACTATCGTTGCACTTAATGATCCTTCTGCAGGTGCTAGCAGCTAGTTGCCCTGATAGTTTAGCAGTCAACTAGTGTATCCTGAGTTGTTTCTGTCACATTCTATATTAATGGTTATGCACCCATCTGCAGGAAGGTTTATTGCATTTAGACTTGCTGTTTTGTGTGTAGGTGTTCCAGACTGTTCTTAAATATTGTGACTAAGTTAAAATGATGACTGTGTTTTGTAATATGTTAGCTCTCTGCTAAATTGAAGACTTTAGTTTGGCTAGTACATGTCATTGGGAAAATATTTAAAGCATATATAATACCAGACAGCTGTAATGTTGGATTTCATTGTTTTGGGACAAAGAATAATTAAAAATTTGCACACAGTAAAACGCCTCTGTCTAATGTTTGTTTAAGTACAGAAACTGTGATTCTTCCCAACAAAAATAAACTGTTAGCAGTGATTGTACCGAATCAAAGAAATAATGGAATATCTGCAGAAATTTGAGGGGTGTATTTACTTCTATGATATATTATATAATAAAATAAGAATAAAATAATTTCATTGAAATTTAATGAGCTATTCTGTCAGCAGTTCAATGTCTGGAATGCTGCTGGTCTGTACTGATGGCAACTTTAAAAAATAAACTCCTTCAAGGAAATTTGTCAGGGATTCAAATCCTGTTGCCGACTCTGAAAAGTGTCACAGCAGACGTTCATCAGAAACCTGTAGGATCTGATATTATTGCTGAACAGATGCGCTGGAGCTTGAGACGCCACTTGTGTTACTGATGATACTCCCAACAGCTGGCTGCATCATCCTCAACGTTTCGCACATGACTATCATCAAGGGGACTTCAACAAAAAGTCACACTTCAGAGAGCCTATCAGCCTAATTGCTGTGGCGCGCCACCAGAAAAGTCCTTTCCTGAAATGCTGCCTGATGCCCGGCCCTCCTGCGCAGTGACCAAATCAGACCCAATTAGCCGGGGAAATGTTGCACTGCGACGTTATTAGAAGTTGGTCATTACCTTTGTTATGACTTCTGCTTAAGATCAGCAAAGTATTTGGACATGTGATGTGTCTGGATAATGTCCTGCAACTGCAAGCTAAGGATATCCAAATAGGAATGTATTTGAGTCAGGAAAGCAGATTCTAATGGACTGAGCCAGAACTGCTCATGACTGTGACGCAAAACACTTATCCTGCCCAACATATGAATATGTTGCTCTGTTAAAGATCAAGGGCTGCATGCACAATCATCGACAACAGGCCAGAAACTCACCTTCTGTCTTTTCAGACATCCCTCTTAAAGCCAATGTCAAAAACTGTACATCTATAGTCTAATTTAGGCTGGACTGAGTTTTGGTCTCATAGTATGACAACATTTTAAAGGTTCTGGTTTCAAAACTTCTATTTATTTATTTTGTATTTTCTAAAAAAAGAACCAGATTCTGAACCATTTAAAATGGTCTCTCGTTTGTTATCTTGAACCAAACAAAGGTTTCTAATTCCCTAAGTGTTTGGGTAAATCGTTTTTTATGTATTATTATGTATTAGTGATGACAATTGCATATGGATAAACTCTTTCTTTGAAAACACTTTTTGTATCTAGCAAAGTTTGATAAATGTGGAAAAAGCCCATTTGTGATCCTAAAAATAAAGCAAAAATGATGTTATGTCAAATTGATGTTGTCAACTTTTAAAAGTAGGTCTAAAAGTTGGATTGTTACTAAAGCTTTTAGTTAGACTGGCTTAAGTTATCCTGACCCATTTCTGTACTGATGCGGCCATAGGCTTAGGCTTCTGGAGGAGACACTGACCATTTTTCACCACTTTCTTCTTCTACTACTCTCCAATTTACATTATTTGTTAGGTTTATGTTTTCTCTGTTATTTCTTTCCCCATTGAAGCTACAGTTGGTCTAGCGTTCCTTTGAGAGGTGGTGCCTTCCTGGCTGAGATGATGCTGCCAACAACTAACCGTTCTGCCTCTTCTGCTGTTAACTTTTACTTTTCATTAACATAGAAAGTATCCCTGTGCATCTGATCTTTCTTCTTCGGTACCAGTCTTCGTATTAAAAATTATTCTGGTTCTGATGGAGGTTTCTTCCTCTCTACTGTCACTACATGCATGCTCTGCATGAGGGACTGCTGTAAAGTTAACAACATATCGTCTCTGAATGTTGGGTTTCCTCAGATAGAAACAGATAGAAACTTTTTGAACAGTTTTGAATAATTAATCAGCTTATTTCAGTGTTTGGTAGCTAGGATCATTTGGAATGTCTGTGTGACTGAATTGAAGTAATGTTTTTGCAAATTGCTTCTAGACATCATTCGTTGTGAATTGGTGAAATATCAAGAAATTATATTCTCAATCAGCATCATCTGCCCATGTATTATATCATGATATACATTTTTGTTTTGAAATGTTTGTGCAAACACTTTGCTTACTTAAAACAGTAGTTTTATAAAGGACATCACACAATAGCTGCATTTCCATTGCAAATGTGCACAAGCTGTTAGCATTGCTCTGCTAATGTAAAAAAAAAAAACAATTTTGAAATTGAGGTGTTTCCATTAAATAAGAAACAATTAAAATCACACATTAACAAGTTTGTTCACGTATTTCCTGTCTTCTTCTTCATGGTTTATGCCATTGGTAACATGCGATTGCTGATCATGTGCTTTAAAAAAGTTTTTCCTTTGCAGTTTTGGGAAACAAACCAATTTTGAAACGGTTGAATAAGCCACCTCATCCTAGCACCAAAAACTTTTGATCAAAAAACAAGTTTTTTTTAAACTGGCATGTTTTTATTAAGCAAGTTTAAATGTGAAATGTCAGGGTAGTCAATGGAAACGCAGCCAGTGAGAATTTCATACCGGCCTAAACTTAGTCCCATGTAACAAAGGAAGCATAAACTAAGCATAAACATCTAATTTGTTTTAAACTAGGCTCATACTATTGTTACTGTTCCCAAACTGTAAATACTTTTACAGTACCTCATCCACCGTCATCATAAACACCGGAGTGCCACAAGGCTGTGTGATGAGTCCCTTCCTCTACTCCCTCCTCACCCACGACTGCAGA